>JARTUT010002248.1:0-111046 GCA_030674115.1 Micraspis discolor
TATGTGCAATCAAACTATCTTTGAATTAAACCATGAGTGTAAACTATTCAACTCTAATTGACCACGAAATTTGTAATTCAATATCAGGTATGTGGTCAAAACTGAGAGATTTATTTCTGATGATTCCTGCAGTTTATTATTGTTGATGTCGCATATTATTTGTTAGATCATTATTTCTATACATCTTGTAAGTGTGCCTTTTAGATCGTTTTTTGCCTCATGTTTTTATTTCATTAAATTTCGCAGTTTCCCCTGAAGAAGTTGACAACCGACAATGAAATATTTAGAGAATTAAAGAATAATCACAGATCTTTTTGATTCTTAAGATTGACCACATACCCAAAAATACTGATATTGAATTAAATCTTTAATCTTGTACTTGACCAACTCATTTAGATTTAAAACTCATTTTGAAATCTGGAAAATAATCTCCGAATTTAAATTGAAATAATTATTCATATTTTTCTTGATACATCATTGTGAATTAATTAAAAATTATAATTGTACCTTATATTTGGTGTCGCTCACTTTCTGTTCATTTCAAATCATAGCAAAATTGATAATTAGACGGTTCTGGTGGAACCGCTGGTGGCTCCTGAGGAATTGTTATACCCTCAGCATCTAAAAGTCTTAATTTAATCTCCATTGAAAGCAGTGTATCCAGATCTTTATCAAATTCACGACTCTGCATCCGATTTCCAAGTAATCCATTTATTCCATCTGTCCAATAAGCAAAAGTTAGTTCATCTGGTGCAACACAGTCCAATGACTGCAAATCAACGACTTCAAGAGCTAAGGAGAATGCCAATTGGTGACAAGCTTTTCTTCCTTTCATATGAGGACAATCTTTGCCTGTTAATAGAGCTCGTATATCTGAAACTGCCAACTTAGATGGTAATTCTTCCACGGAAGGTGTACTTTTCTCATCGCAGTCTCCATAGTGAAGTACTTTATGATTGATGGATAATCTCATAAACCAGAATTTGTCTTTGATTCTTTGCCCTCTAGTTGAGTATTTCGTAAAACGTGTTCCTTCTATAAGAAAAGCAAGTCTTTGTTGTTTTATGAGAGAAACGATTTCAGGGGTTATTAATTCTCGTAGTTCAACAATTGGTCTTGCATGAGATTCCCACTCCTCTCTTGAAGTCCGCTCGAGTTGCCACAGTTGAGTTATTTCGCTGTAAGTCAAGGTCTGTAGTCTTGCTTTGAATTGATCCAAAGACAAAGGTATATCTGCAAGAGCCCTGACTATCTGTTCTCGAACCACACTTGCCACTTTACAGAAATCCTCCGAGGTTGCTCTCATCTCCTTCCAAGTTTTGTTCAGCAAAAGTATACAAATGCAGTAGCATTCTTCGAATGGATGATCGTGGGTGAAAAAAAGTGGTTGGAATGATGCCCCTTGTTCCGATGGAGATTCTCCTATTTTTAATAATTCACACAAAATCTTTACCAATTCAACGCTGGCTCTACCAAATGGACATTCATGTTCATCTGCTCTGCAGCTATTTTCCAAAACTAATTTTGTATAGTTCTCAGGGTGGTTTCGTGCAAAATATATCATACAATCCAAAGCCAGTAGACCAGGAGGAGCTTCAGTAAAATCCAAAGCGGGATTTATATCATTTTTGAATCCTAATTTCTTATAATCTCTTGTGAACCCAGCGGGTCCTCTAGCAGCTAAAACTCCCTCACTATCGAAGGCTATTCTCCTCAGTTCTTTTATTTTGTCATGGCCATCCTGATCCTGTAAAAAACTTTATTCGAATAAAAATTGGTAACTACTTTTTATAAACAAAAGTGCTAAAACTCAAGATCGGTACAACTGTTTTGGCTTATTTTAGTCTTAATATATTCCAGGGGAGCTATATAAGGTGCTAAAATGTGCATTGAAAAGAATTTAAAAAATTGACTGAGGTAGTCAAATTATTCTACAAGAAGCTCACTTCGTTTGTCGATTGTGATGACCATAAAACAGTTACAGCACTGACTGACTGATATACCCTTTCACAACATAAAACAGTTACATTGGTTAGAAAATTTTAATTATTACTATTAGTATGCCTCGTTTAGTGTCTAATAGTATTGAACATGTTGGTAGAAAAGTATTCTGAACCACTAGTTTTCAAAATTTTCAATCAAGTATCATTACAAGTTAAAAAACTAGGAGGTAGGGCTAAACCTAGCAAATCGATTATAACAAAGTTATTAAGTTCTGTAGAGTAAGATTTCTCACCTGGGGATCCATTTTTGTATTCATTCTTTGCTCGAATAAACCCAACATAAGGGTTTGCAGAACATATAGCTGATGAGCCATTTCAGCTCCTTCTGCTGCTCCTGTTTGTAATATATTATGCTGAATACACATTCGAAACTGCTTTGTACAAAGAATAGTTGCTAAAGAGCGTCTTTTTGACATATCAGCTTTAAGAAAGAGAGCATTAAGCAAAGCAACTGCATTTTGCTGTACAACTGGCGTAGCTTGGAGGTGTTCTACTAAAGATGTTATAGGAATTTCTTTTTCAACCTGCAAAAAAATTTATCAGTCAATAATACAATCCCTTTCAAATCACTAATGATTTGTCCAACTTGGTAAAATCCATGTTATATGCATTTAACGATTGAGAATCCTACAGTTTCAAATAGATTTGATATTCAAATAGAGAGAAAAAAACCTGGAAACAATTTCACCAACAATAAGCCAAATCATTGCTGATCAGAAACATTTTGAATGTCTAGTAGATTCTTTCTTTCATTTCAACAAGAGAAAATTGTACTCACTTGACTATATCCCTCTGTACTATTTAATACAACATTCTCCAAAATTGATAAGGCTGCCTGAGTGACCTGAGGCTCTTGTTTTGAGTTGACAAGGCTTGCAACTCTTGTTATGAACTCTCCGTTCAAAATATCCCATGAAACACTTCCATGTTCCATCAGTTCAACAAAGGATAAAAGTGTATGAGCCAAGATAATTCCTTTACATTTACCACCTTCAATTTGCTTTATTATCAAAGATAACCCTTGCTTATTGATGAAATCAAAGGCAAAAGTCATGTCTGAACTCAAGATAGATAAAGAACTAACAGCACGAGATTTATCATCCGGTGTACCATTTTGCAACTTCTGTAGGATATCCTGTGCAGTTTTAGATGGGGAGAATTCTAATCGTAAGATTGAACCATTTTTTATCTCATTTCTATTTTTCTCTGTGATATAGTTTTTGTTGTTATTCTCATTGAATTGTAAAGCATATTGTTCAGGATCAGAGAGGTTCCACCCATTGCAAAGTTCCTGAATGATGCCTGTTAAGGGCTGCTTCTGATTAAACTCAATTAGTTGAGCAACCTGATCAGTCATTTCAACAGCTATTTTAACGATGTATGAATCTTTCATTGCCGGCATTTTGGTCATTGAAATGAAATACAACTGCCAAGAATATAACTGTTCAATTAGAGGAAGAACTCTTTTTCTAAATGATCCTAACTACAATTAATGAATGACCTCATAGTAGTTATTTGATTAATTCAATAAAATGTGTCCTCTGTTTTCATGTTTAATCGAATATTTGCTGTTAAAATATTCTACCATTGTTTTATTAATGCCTTCATCATAACGACAAAATTGATAAACATGAGAAGTTATCAAAATATAAACAAAAAATTTCAATGGATCATCTGAACAATTAAATCAATTTCAAGCGGAAGACCGGTTATTGCTTTGGTCTGTCCTGTTCGTGTGAAGTTAGCAACGCATTTTTAGCAAAGATTTATGACGTGGGGACTGTCGACAGTTCACCTGCGCGAAATATATATTCAGCGTTGCCTAACTTCCCAAAATTTTCTAGAAACATTTTCTATAATTTCAACGATTCAACTTGGTTCGAAGATTAAGGGTGACAAATCACAGCAACATTGAGATCAATATTCCATTTCCCTATTTTCAGACGGTGGTATGAATTTTCCTTCTCCTTTCTTCTGTCGAGTCGCAATTCCTGAATTTTTCTCCCAAATATTTGTCATCAAAACAAATTCATCAAAAAACTTCCACACACATAGATGGAAATTAATAATCGTTATCAAGAACTAACAGCCAATTAGAGAAAATGACTTTACCAATCCATTATTTTTGCGAAAAATGTTTCTGGATAGTTTGGTATAGCTGGAATTACATTTCGTTTGGACCACTCTTGACACGTCATAAACTGTTGTAGAAAATACGTTGTCAACTTCACGCGGCCGCTTGGAAGACCAAAATGACGACCGATTTTCCGCTTGAAACTGACTATAGCATACATATCTATGCTATAATTGACGAGTGATGAACAAATTACTCTTGCCGAAATCAAAAATATATTACACATATTTTTATTACACAAATTATCATTAACCAATTAAAGTAATAATATAATAATAAAATGCGAAATCAGCGACTTCATACAGAATAAAGAAGAATACTTTTATTATTCTGTGAAGTCTTTTGAACTCTATGATATCATCGAATTCAACCTTAACAACATTTTAGTGGGGTTATGCTGAATTTAACCTAATTTATTCGAACAGAATTTTTAATCAATCAATGGTTTATATTCATCGTATGTTTTACAAAGAATTGAATATAAAATATGACGAAATCATTTTTTCTGCAAAATTTCAGGTTTTATGCACCTAAACCCGAAGCAATAGGTTGCATGTCTTTGAATGAGGGAGATCATTTAGCTGTAGCAAGGTGAGTAGCTGGTCAGTGATCTACAGTTTATACTGTACGTAAAACCATGAAAAAATAGGTCTCTAATAGTAATATTTAGGGGAAGAAAATTCATGCCTTATTGAATAATCAACTGCAACCCACACATTATTCCGCAACTCACTTTTTAAAAATGACTTATTCCCACTAATTTTCAGATTGGACGGTTCTATTGAAATATGGAACGTACAAGATGCACCGTATATTTTAAAAACCATAGCATCCAATACAGAAAATAACAGTATTCAAGAATTAGCATGGTTTGGCGAAAGACTTTTTTCAGTTGGTCTACATGGATTTATCGTAGAGTATGATCTTATCAAATGTAGCATTTTACGTCAGTCTGTTGTAACTGGGGAAGCTGCTTATTGCTTAGATGTTCATGCAGGTAAAGAACAAATAGCAGTTGGAACACAGAATGGATATCTAAATATATTTGATATTAAGGATAATTCTTTAACGTTCAGCAAATTTTTGGATAAACAAGAAGGACCAATATTATGCCTTAGTTTCCATTCTAGTGGTTTAATCGCATCAGGAGGCTTAGATGCCATCAGAATATGGAATATAGAAACAGGTTGGTTTAAATTTCTAAATAATTGATTCAGTTTCTTGATTCATTATAATAATTTGTTATAATATATAAAATTATTTATATTTATTTCCAGGACATGCAATACATTGCATGAGCACAGGAAGATCAGAAGCTAATAAATCTACTGTAGTGTGGTGTTTAGCATTTACTGAAAATCTAACTCTCATAAGTGGAGATTCCAGAGGGAAATTAACATTTTGGGATGCTAAAGTAGGCGCCCAATTTGAAAGTTTTCAATCCCACAAAGCAGATATACTTTCCTTATGCCTATCAAAAGATCAGACCATATTATATTGCTCCGGAACAGATCCTACCATATCATGCTTTGCAAAAATTGAAGTAAAAGGAGGCGAAGAAAAATGGGTTCGTAGTTTACATAAAAAATGTGGAGATCACGATGTGAGATCACTTGTGTTGAATGATGGCAAGCTTTTTGCTGGTGGAAGTAGTACATATTTAACAAAATGTTCTGAAGATCTGAAGAAGTTAGTTCAGTATCCTCCTGTACTTCAGAATCCAGCTATAACTCTGAGTAAAAAAGCTAGACTTGCATTGCTCAGACATCCAAGACATATAGAAATTTGGACACTTGCCAAATGTACTACTGATGCCTCTAACGAGCAACCTAAAAAAATTATGATTTTGCAGAGGATAGTGAAAAATCATGAAAAAAATCCAATGAAAGAAGGAATTATATTTGCTACTATATCTAACAATGGTTTGTGGATTGCTTATGGAACAAGACAAGGTTTGAAGATATTTCAATTTGTTTATGTAAGTTTCCTACTTCATATATCGGTATGAATATCATATTTGAAATCATTTGTTTTGGGTGAAGCATTGGACAATTTTTTTCTCAAATCCATTGAGGCTTAGTGTTCATTAGTATCTGCTTTTGCCAATTTGTTTACATAGAAAATCATATACATCAGAATTTCATCTTACAGCCAGTAGCTGTAAGAAGCGTAACCAATGTGTGAATCTACCCTTAATCAATCTTTTTGTTGTGTGCTCATTTCATAATTACCTACACCCTTCATTACATCTTTTGCATGATAATGCACCATCACATCATTTGCGACCCAACTGAATTTTGGGTCGAGATCACATTATTCCTTTGCATGATTCTCCCTATTCATCAGATCTGGTTCAGCACGACTCATATATGTTCCTTAAACTACATTTGGCGGTGAAAGGAAAGTGGCACGCATTGATTGAGGCCAGTGAGGAGGAGACGACCGACTTGTTGGACCATGCAAATTTGTATATCGATGCAGAAGAAGTATACATTGATTAAAAAAAATGATTTGTTCCAAAATGTACATTGGTTTTTGTTTTTTGTTTATTTTCGAATGGAGGGTGTATGAAGTTGTTTGATGGTTTTAAGGTTTTTTTTGAGGAATTAAGGAATATACTTGAAATTTCAATTCTAATTTTTATTAATATATTCTAGGAGGAAGGTGAGGAACCTAAATTATTAAGGGTGGAGAAAACTGAAGACACAAATCAAATTCATCTTAATGCTGTATTTACTCCTGATAATTCCCAACTTGTCGCAGTGTGTCCTGGTCAAGGCATAGTTGTATATGAACTATCAAATGACTCTGTGGGTGTTACACAGAAATTAGTTGCTAAAGGTAGGTGTTACTGAAATGTCTAAAAACATTATTTAGTTCATTCAAGATATATTGTCATCAAAGCAAGCGTTGAAAGCTTAGACTATATAAGAATAGACCCCTTTATTTACATTGAAAAGTGTCGCATCTGAAACTTAGAGCTGGTCGATGGTAACGTATTGAGCTGGTCCACTCAGGTCATAAAAAATTTTCATGTTGCCAAACTGAGCAAATAGTAGGAATCTCTATTCCCCTATAATTGTGAATAAAAACTTTTTCTCCAACTTGCATTCAAAACATTGTATAAAATTTTATATTTTGAATTGAAACTGTCTTATCGGATATATTAGCAAGAAGTAAAAGAAAAACTTTACTTGATTCTGCTAATTTATGTCAGAGACTGCAGATGGAAAGAAATTCAGGTGGAAGTCAAGACAACGCTGCTCCATTCTCTGCTCGACAATTTGATTGTCACTTGTTCTAAAAGACACACGTTGCCTCCTGTGTATCGAAAATAAATACGCAAATTGAAGAAAATTTGTGAGAGCCAGTATAAGGTTATCATATTTTTTATTGTTTATTACTTTTCATCGCATTAAAAATGGTTCTTAAGTTTGAAAGTTGTGGTGAAGACAGGAATTTTAATCCGAATTTATCGTTCCACAGATAAGTGTATTGTTAGAATCGAAGTATTTAGTTATTTACATGTTCAGTATCGTAGAAAGTTTTAACAGGGAAGTTTTCAATGAGATTATTATAAGATAAAATGAGGTTTTGTCAATTAAGGTTCCCAGATGTCGATTAAAAAAAAAGGATTTGAGCTTCGCTGTTGGGATGGTTAAGTATTTGCCCAAAGAAAGAAATTTTCATTTGTTCAGATCATTTTGACTGTGAAGATATTGTGACCCGAGTAAATGGAAAAAGATTTTATGCGGTGTTGCCGGGTGAGGTTTCACAAGAGACTTTCAATGAGGTTAGGACTTTCAATGAGGGAGTCAAAACAAATCGACATTTTACGAAGGAATGCTTTGTCTTTCTTATATAGTCTAAGGTTGAAAGTGTAGTTGGTGCTTTATTTCTGGTTACAGAAAGTTACTGAAATGTCATGTGCCTGAACCATGAAAATTGATTAAACCTTGGTTTTTCCCAATCCTATGTTATGAATAATTAACCAGTTCATAGTTTGTTGTGTTCGATGCATGCTGAGGCAACCTGTATATTGTTCAAATTTTATCTTATTCAACAAGGTTTTTGAATTTCAGAATTGCATGATACAATTGCCATTCTGAAGATTTCGAGTGATGGAAGATATTTAGTGGCTGCTGACACATCTAGCAATATTGTTTTGTGGCAGCAAGAGAGTGAGGGGTGTTGGAAATATTTATGTAATTTGCCCCAATATTATTGCCCTCCTGTCTGCCTCGACATTCACTCTCAAAAACACCTCATGATTGTATCATATTCGAACAATAAGGTAAGCTTTAAACAAACCAGTTATAGTTCTAAATAGGTTGTCACTAATCACAAATTGCTACTCAACACAATAATATATATACAATATAAAATATGAACTGTCAAGACTAAAGTTTCCCGAAATGGCGGTGAAACAAAGTATTATACAGAATGGGGCAAATCAAACAGTGCAGTTTTGAAAGGCTATTAAAAAAAAAGTATGCAACTTACAGGAATTAAATTTATTTAAATTTTTCGTTACATCATGCCATTTATTTTATCATGTTCTAAAAATTAAATCAGAAAGATGATGGCCTTCAGCAGCGATGCATTGATGTAGACGATTTCGGAAGTTTTCTGCCGCATTACGACACATTTCGGTCGGTATAGCACCAATTTCCTCCCTAATTCTTTCTTTTAGCTCTTCTAAAGTGCGAGGCCGATGTCTGAAAACCTTTTCCTTAAGGTAGCCCTACAAGAAAAAATCGCAAATGCTCAAATCCGTTGAGCGTGCGGGCCAACTCAGATCGCCCCTCAGAGAGACCAGGTGCGTAGGGAACATCTGACGCAATTTCGTCATTGAAATTCGAGTAGTATGAGCCGAAGCCTCGTCCTGTTGGAACCAGATCTCCCCCATATCTGTTTCTTCCATCAGCTCTTCCAATTGAGGCTCAAAAAATTGCCCACTCTCGTCAAATTTTCCGTTGTTCTTGCCGTTTTAGGTCTTCCTGAACCTCTAGGTTTTAGTGTAGAACCAGTTGCTTCAAATGTACTCACCCAATTCGCGATTACATTACGGCGAGGGACGGTATCATGACGCGAAAGGTTAAAGTGGACCCGGAAAGCTCACTGAGTTGCGATGAATGATCGACCATTTTCAAAAAACGTACGGACTGCGAAGCCCCGTTGTTCACCAGACCAAACCATGGTAATGACTAATAATGGCATGGCCTGCCCGACAACATGAAACTCTGGTGATAGGATTATCCCCACCACACCGGAAATACCAACCTTTCAAAACTGCACTGTTTGATTTGCCCCACCTTGTACCTTCCCAGCAGATATTTCGGAATAATTTCATAAATTGATTTCTCTATTTCAGTGTCGTAATGAGTTCATTACAGTACTAAAAACAGTGCTGTAATGAACTCATTACAGCATTGTTTCTTATCATATTTTTCGTTTTGTGGTTGACAACACTGACATCCTATCCTTTCGAATGTCAACACGCGTCCATTGCATGTCAATTGTCAATATTAAACCATGTAGAGATTTGAACGCACTATTCAAATTCTATAATCTGTCAATTTTCGTATCAGTCACACCAACTGCGAAAATGAAATACAAAAGGCACTAGGAGGTATAATCTGAATTTTTCATTGAATTCCAATAAATTTCTCACAATTCTTGACTGAAATAGAGAAAATATCGTCTAATACTCAGAAGGCAATTCCAACACTTATGCGTTCAAAAACTCGCTCCTTTGTCCTTTTCGCATTTGTGTTGGAATAGGTTCTGCAACTTTTATTAGAATATACTATTCTGCACAAACTGAAAAATAAACTGTAATCTGTCAATTATTTCTAGATAATCGAGTATGATATTAGAAACAGAGAGTTCACAAAATTAACTAAACATGTTAATACATGTTTACCATATGGATGGTCTACAAGATTTTTTCCAATAAGGAACATATTGTACATTGAACGTTCTGACAAAATTTTACTGCATGACGATAATACCATAATGGCTATAGAGAAGAATGGGGTAAGTTTTTTTTGAAACATTTTTATTGAAGGAATTAACCTTTTCTCTACAGACTTCATTAATAAGGTCACATTCGAGGAAATAAAAAAAAATAACAATTCACTGGACAAACAATGAATTGGAACATGTTTAAATTTATTTTTGAAATAGAAATAACAATTGTTATAGTTATTATTATATTATTATTTGGGGATTGTTCCTTTTTATTACAGTAGGCGGAATCCCATTTGATGAAAGCGCCAAGTAGACCGCTCAAGGCATTACTTGATGCTATTTGTCGTTCTTATGGAAATGCAAAATAAATTGTTTGTATAATGGATAATTGAAGAAAATTGATTGACTTTCTTTGAAAATTCAAGTTCTCATCTTATCAAGAAGTTAGTGACCTAATAGGTTGGGTCACTAACTTCTTTATTTATTTATAAATTAGGTTAAGACCTAACCTAATTTAACCACTACTAAATAAGATAAGAACTGGAGGTTAGGTTAGGTTTGGTTTGGTAAATCAGTGAAAAAATTTGAAGTCAGATTCCCTCTACCTGATTTTTTCTCGCCAAGCCGTTTCGAGGGAGGACCCATCGTCTTATCTTCATCGTAACAGTTGATCATTGTCAAAAACTGTTCAATCGACAAAGTTTTCGGACTTAATTTTATTTTTCTGGTAAAGTTCTGCAACATTTTTCGATTTGGATCCCTGGGCAGACGAGCTGATATGAATAAACCTTGGAATGTATTGATCATTCTATCATATTCCTTGAAAAACTTTTCTTGAATCATCTGTGCTGTGGTATTCCATAAAGATTTCACAGAGGATTCTTTATAAACTGCTGCAATTTTTCTTCATACTATAAGTATACTCCTCTATCATTTCTGCTAATCTCTCTGGATTCGTTTCTCTATCTCATATATAGTTTCTTTTTAGAGGAAATTCTGTCAACTGGTACAATGCAGATGTCCTAGTTTTTCTTATGTTTTCTCTAATCTACTTTCTGACATGTATTGCACTTTTTGGCAAATAAGTATTCATCATAGGTTAACTAAATGTTGTTTGTTTTCTTTATGGTACTCAGTTCCCAAGCTTTTCATCAATGTGAGAAATGTCAAAATATTATTACTGAAATACGGTTTTGGCAGCACTTTTATATGTATCAAGCAGCGATCTGATGAATTGCACAGAAAACTTCGTAGCGACGTATGCTCTAGATAAAACCGTCACTGAAATCCGTAGCTCGGCTGGCCGACGCCATACAAAGAGATATGAACTTGGAATAAAAACGAGACGTCACCACTAACGCCCTGTATTTTTTGTAATGAAAATGGAACGCCAGGAGTAAGGATATAAATCCGCCATTGTGTATAGATTTATTCGGACGTGCTAACGTGTCATGCGGAACCCGGACAAACCGCCATAATTAATTCAATCAGATCTTGTCATGTCGACACGCCACATATTTTGACACGTGATATGTTCCATGCGATAGTCGCTGATGAAACATGCACAGCATTTTCATTGATGTTCATCCATTATTTAGATGGCAATCAACCAGGGCGTTGCAGTTGCACATCCGATCAATGGGAGAGAACTCTGCTTAACCGTCAGGCATTATATCGTTTTTTTTATATCGCCGGCCGAACGAAACGATGTGTTAAATTTTCGATGGTTGATAATGTGGTCGAAAAAAAGGAATTTCAGGCGGAATGAATAGTCCCAGATCCTGCGACGTTCACCGAGCTGGTAAATGGATGAAAAGATATATAGGGTGTCCCTGAAAATGTGGGAAATCTTTCGGATTCAGATAAAACATAAAAAATAAGTCCACATAATTTGTTTTGCTAGCGGCCATCCCTAAATGATGTCAGTGCAAATCCATTTTAGTTAGTCTAACTGAAAAAAGGGACTGTAATAAAACTAGCGCCATCTAAGTGTAATATCCGGGACTTTTCAGTCCACGTAGTACAATAAAATTATCCTATATATTTGTCAGACCCACTATAACGTTTTCTGATCTCTCAATCAGAATAATTTATTTGTTGTATCTACAAGCACTTTATCAGTCAGTTTTCCTTCCAACTAATTTTAATTAGCGACATCGAATTTCTGACAAACGACTTCCAGTTATCCAACTCACAATTGCATTCGCGAATCAACTCCATTTCTCTCTCTCTCTCTCTGAAAAAGGAAAATAACCAGACAGAGTTACTTTGTATGATCTTGGTAACGAGTTGTTCATATTTTCAACTTTTCCCGGTAATATCTGGCTTTTTCGAGTTCCCTCTCGGGAAACATGGGAACTCGATTCAAGTTAGCTCCAAGTTCCTAGACAATATAATTAATTCCTAATACTTGTCATATTTCGCCGAGACGAAATTAGTTCTTTGATACCGAGGATGGAAATTATTTCCTACGGCTTTTCCGGAATTGTCTGAGTTTGTTTATTAATAATTCGGGTAGAGTCTCGAAGTAATCTGCGGGAAACGGGATTCAGTTTAATTTCTTCTGCACGCCAAATCCTTGATTAATCTAAAACGAAGGAGACAAACTCGGTTTTGGACTTCGTTATTTAAGTTCTGTGTTTTAAGGTTAGAAGTAGTGT
Organism: Micraspis discolor; assembly: GCA_030674115.1. Classification (NCBI taxonomy): domain Eukaryota; kingdom Metazoa; phylum Arthropoda; class Insecta; order Coleoptera; family Coccinellidae; genus Micraspis; species Micraspis discolor. The sequence continues at coordinate 12,771 of JARTUT010002248.1, forward strand.
CGGGAACCTCTTACACGGGTTCATTTTTGAAAAATTGCTCAATTCGACTGTCACACGTCGCCTCGGGCCTCTATCTGAAGAGGCCCAAGTGTCAAGAGGCTATCGACGAGGCATCCGAAAGAGGCAGAGGGGATGACATCTCGGCCGCCGGGCCAAATAATGCACCTCCTTAACTACAGAAGTGTTTCATTATTCATACTGCACAAATATCATAAATTATGGAATCCCTCTGGTTTTATGGGGCGGCGTCTTTGACGTTTCTTATCGAATACGACGGAATTTTGTACGGATTTCTTTGATTATCAACCCAAGAGAAGAGCAATTTTATTTTCAATCAATGTATGAGAATATTTCTGGTATTCTTCAGAGATAGAGCAAAATGCTCAGCTTTCGAGTACCACCTGCTATTCATGTACTTATATCTTATGACATTGTTGTTAATCTTTTCGATTCAACCATAATTATGAAGTATTACTGGGAATTCGATTCGACATAGATCAGCGTTTCCCACACTTTGTTCTACTGTGACCCGGTAAATTTCATACTGCTCCTTCGTGACCCACTTAAGGTTTTGGACCCACTGAAAATGGTATTGGGGAAAAATAAAATACAGCTATTGCTGATATGTATGTATTACTATAATCAGTGAGAAATATGAAGCTGTTTAATCTTGACTAAGGCATCCAAGTCCGCCGAAAACGATGACAGTTTTATTCTGAGATCTGGTTCGACTTCAAGTCGGTTTCTATATTTATTTTTGAGGTAAGCTAATGTGGAAAACCCTGCTTCACATTTATAGGTTGTGACAAATGGCATTAAAAACTGTATTGCTTGATTAGCTACAATTGGGTATTCCTGACTACAAGATAACCAAAAATCTATCAATAATATTCGCTCGAATATGTCCTTTAGTGCTGTTGAACAAGTTACAATACCTACAATCCGCCTGTCGAGTTATCATCATTGTCTCGCTAGAGAAGAAATAAAATCGACCATCTCTTAGTACTTATTTGAAATATGGAGGCAATGCTGGCGACCCGGTATTTTTTTGGCGACCCGGAAACGCGACATAGATAAAGAAAAATTAGTTGACATGAAACGTCGATTTTTTCAGATCATTCTTTTCGAGACACTGAATAAATTACTATCTGATGAAACGTTTAATTTTCCGCGAAACTACAGACACGAAAATCAGGTGGCCGACGACAATGTAATTTGCCTAATCGAATTTGGGAGCACATTTGTCTTATTCAATAGAAGAGTGAGTAACTGTCAGACATGACAATGCCGCTTCGCGTATTATAATCCATCATAGGGGAGACCTCCCACATCACACAAATCCAGAGCCGTATTAGAGCTTTTTTATATGAAAATATATGATACCATTAAACTGGTCTTATGAGACGGTCTGATATCATTACAGGTCAATTGAAAAGTAAACCGCCTAACACAGTAATGGTACATTGTGTCTCAAGGGCAGAAAATGTGCATTTGTTGGCCTGAGGCTGTATGATACCCGAGCGAAGCGAGTGTATTAGGCAGTTGAGGGATATATTTGTTGTAAATTTCAACTAGATTCAATGCTTCCATGATTTTATTTGTAATTGTAAAAGTTCTCCTCATTTTATTTTTCGTTTCGGGCTCGGATACTATAAATAAGTCTCCTCTGTTACCAATGTCTTCAACTTTCATCCCCACGACAAGCTCCATATACGAGGTCTGTAAATTAAGTAATGAGACTAATGCTTTTAAAATTTTTAATACAAAAATAATTACAATTCAATATTGTCACCTTCAAAATAACTTCTTTCTGAGGCCACACAACGCTGGAGACGTTTCTTCCACTCCTTATAGCAGTGGTGGAACTCCGATACTGAAATAACCTTTAGCTGGTTGGTTACAGCCGTTTGAATTTTTTCGACTGTCCAAAAATTATTTCCCTTGAGGTAATTTTTCAACTTTGGGATGAGAATAAAGTCACAAGGACTCAAGTTAGGCGAATAAGGATGCTGAGGAGCCACAGGAATGTTTTTACTGACCATTTTTACTGGGTTTTTGGAACGCAGACTTTCCTCATCCCCAATTCATTGGTCAAAATTTGATGAACGGTGGTGTGAGTCAATTTAACTCTCCCCTATCATTCTGAGTGTCAACCGACATTCTGAACGCACAAGATCTCGGTTTCTGTCAACATTTTCATCGGTTCTTGAAGATGAAGGCCTTTCGCTTCGTGGTTCATCTTCAATCGACTCTCTTCCTTCTGAAAATGCCCTAAACCACCGAAAAACCAGGGCCCGTGACAAAAAACTATCTCCGTAGGCCTGCTGAAGTTTAAGAAGAGTTTCCGTTGCACTGAGTTCAAGTCTGAAGCAAAACCTGATAGCACACCGTTGCTCGAAATTGATGTCATTTATTTTTAGAATATAATAGAAAAAATTCTTTCACAAAATCAATCTCGTACTGAAGGTGGATCACATGTTTCTACGGCCCCACTAAGCACTGCGTTTCCAGTGTTGCCAGATCAAACGCAACGTTGCCAGTCTCATTACATTTACAGACCTCGTATTCCCATGATAAGAGAGATCTTGAATGCTGTCTTAATAAAAATCAAAATTAATTATTTTCAATTTTCTATCTTCATCATCAAATAATCTAAATCAGCTGCTTCTTTCAAAAATCGAATGCATTGTTCTTGCGTTAAAATGTCAAACTTTTGCCCCAAAAATGCTGGGACTCTATGAAAAGTGTCGAAATTAACATTCTCCTTTACTTTGAAAGTGCTTTTCAGCATTGAAAATTCTAATCCAAAATCGCTCAATCATGCTCTTATCTAATTTTCTTTGAGACAGCTTAGCATGTTTTAATCTTCAACCATTGATCTGCTCGCCTTTCAAGGTTCGGAAAAAGTCGATCGTTCCCTGGCATTTCATTACGTGGAATACTGACCTGGAACCCTTCAGGGGGCTCATCGCGTACCCTGCAGATGTGCAGATACGGCCGTAGCCCGAGATAACTTATATTGAGTTCGAGAAACTAGTTTTGCCGCGTGATTTGCATTTGGCCCTGCCGGATAGTCGCCCCCGTAATCGCGCGAGCGGGAAGACAATTATTATTCTTGGAGACATCTTTCGAAAAGTTGGCTGTTTGCTTTTCGAGGCACGGAGATCGCCTGGATCTTGTTTGAATTGTCGTTACCGTGATAGATGTTCGTCCGATGTGTTTTAAACCTTTACTACATGAAATAATAACGATTTAATAGGTCTTTCATCTACTACGAGGGTTCTTGAATGAGTAAAAGTGAGCTGGAGGGGGAATTATTCCAGGCAGCGGTTTGGTGGGTTAGTATATGTCTTGGCTACAAATCGGTGGTTGTTTTCTCGGTTACATTTCAGTGAGCCTAAAACTGTGATACCCCCACTGGAGAAAAGTACATATGACGAACAGCGCGGCGTAATTCTATTTTTGTTCGCAGAAAATGTTAGACCGCGTTAAATATAACGGGGGAACTTCATATTGACTTTTTCAAGTGTTTATTGGTGAGTGGATAAGTTTAAAAATGGCTTTCAAAGTGCAGAGATGGAACAGCGCAGCGAGATTTCAACTCCGGCGTTGAACACAAAAAAAAACGCTGAGCGACTGAATTCGGCGGATCGTCGACATTACTATCGACAGAGTAAAATCAGAATTAGGTGAAATTATTCAGGAACGTTAAATTATTAAAAAACATGCGCCAGATTGGTTCCCAGAATGTTGTCGCCAGTTGAAAAAGCTTAAGAATGCGTTAATAGCTCAAACAACGGTTCGACGAAGAAGGTGGATCCTTTTTACAACGCATTTTAACCAGTATTGAGACGTGCGTCCATCATTACGAGTATGAATGGAAACGGCAGAGCATGATTTGGAAATGTCCGGAGTCTTCTGTTGTGAAAACAATGCAAGTCTTTTCCATCAGCCAACAAAGTGCTACTCACTGGGACACGTACGTACCTATTTATCGACATTATTTGGAAGACTGTGAATGCTGTTTTTTATTGTGAGATGACGTTCCATGGCAATTATATTTTTACTTTCTTCTGTTAGAGCTCTGACCGTTACTGTTCTACCTAACAAACTGGCAATGGAAACAGCTCAAAAATTCTTTTGATGACCGATGTAGTATATGGTCGGAATATACGGTTCATCAAGCCCCAATCTTCGTGATTTTTTTCACTCACTCTGGGATCTCCGCATATTAATCACGGTCACGGTCCTCCTGAACGGCAGCGGGCATTTCAATTGTCCGCGCGGACACTGATGTATGGTCAGTCCGGCGCTATCTCCGGTAACCGGCTCATGGTCTAAATGCAGATGATGATACAATCGGGCCGCGACAATGGTAAATGTAGCGGGCCTCACAATGGATTATTACGATTGATTACCGAATGTACGTCTTTGTTTTGCAAATTAATGTTCCACGTCAGCCCGGGTCCGGCTTTGATATCCTTCCGGTCTGGTCTGAGACTATACGGGTAGCAGCGTGTATCCAGCTGCATCGAACCGCTTTACATTATGGCCGAACATTTTTATTTCAACGCTAATGAAAACACAACATTAGATTTGGCTTCTCTTGTTTAATTGTTTGACTTACTACTTAGGTTCAGCTATAGATTTCTGAAGTCGAATGATACTCTTCTTTCATGTATTGCGTTATTCAGTTTAGATTCATGTATGTTGCGTTATGAGTCGTATTTTCAATTTGGGCTGATTTTGATGTATTTAATTTTTATTCAACTAGTCCTTGAGATTCTAGATCCGCCTTTTCCAATATAAAGCCGAGATATTTTATTGCGTCCCACTAATATAGCGCCTGCACCAGTACAGAGCTTTCATCAATATAGTGCCCCGCCAATATAGCGCCCCCTCCAATATGGCGCCCCGTCAATATAGCGCCCTCACCAATATGGCGCCCCGATTAATAAGCCCATATTGATAAAATGCTTGAAACAATATGAGTTACTTAATCGGTACTCTCAATAATATATGTACATGATAACAAAAACTGATTTTTTTTAACAGATGTTTCAATGACATTGGAAAAAATCAATAAATTATTGGTAAACTGCAAAACAATAAATGTGCCACTAGACGTAAGCTAGCAAACAGAGAGTCGTCGTCTGTGAGTTTGATCTGTGCTAATTGCTTCGTACTCAATTCTCTTGTTAAAACGTGAATTCTGAGAATCTTGGATGAATGCGGATACAAAACGTATATTCGTACGCCTTTCAACGATTCCGATATAGCGTAAAACCCAACCAGACGGAAAGGAATAATTTTCCAGACTCGGTGAACCCTTTGTGTAGTAAAAAAACGCGTATTTCCATTACCTCCGTGACTTTTTTACCCTATCAATTTTTATCTTTCGCTCCGTGCATATGCCAACCGATGCCTCGGCGGAGCTCAAACATTAAAACGCTTCCAAAGGCCATTTTCGGCACGATTATGGTCCTGGGTGTGTTCCGAATTGCGGATTCGAGCTACTCTGTATATTGCACAGGTGTATTCGAACGGATGAATCGAAATTGCACATTTGCATCCGACATATTTCGTCTACGGCCGCTTTCCGTTATGGTTTTGAGTTAGTGCTTTTTAGATGTCGCCAGTTTAGCTTCACTTACGAAGGATCATCAAAAAGTAGAGAGTCAGGTGTTTGTAGACCGTATTGTCAGAGACGCACGATTCAGAGGACTGTTTAGAAAATATTAAAAAAACGAGTATTGTCCTTGATGGGGTTTAGCCAATCGAAGTTGTTCAATTGCAAATTTTAAAATTGACATTACTTCTGGTAAAACCGGAAGTTCAAAATTGTTAAAAATTTTGAAAACAAATAGACAATCTACTGCAGTATGCATGTTCTAAATTTCATTTTGATATATCTAATAATTCCAGAGATATTTACTTGGTTCCACACATTTGCCATCACTGTATAAGAAAAATGTGTGGTTTCATTGGTTTTTTATTCTACACTGTTGTCGAAAAAATATTGCCCGAAGATGGTTTTTCTGGACCCAAAGACTTCCCCATGACTTTTATTTTTTCCGAATACTTTGGATCGCGACGTTGCCGGCTGTCAAGTGTCATTTCGATATTGTGAAAGAAAATTATTCGAGAATCCAATCTCTTGTGGTATTACTACTGATAATTCAATATCTGTTAATTCATTGTGGCGGTTATAATAGTATTACGTGGACACGTGAGTGCTTTTCTACATTTCACTCAAAATTTAATCCCCGAATCCATCGCCGCACGAATGCACTAGGAGACTCGATCCCGTCATTTCGCTAATCAGACGTTGAGACAATGAATTTATGGATGTAATACAATAAAAATTAACCAGCACAACGGCTGACAATCGTCCAGTAATAAGCCCGTGCTCTGGAGCGAAATCTGTATCGTTTTAATGGTCCCTCGTGTTTTTCGCAAATTGACTTGCAAGGGTTGTATTTCACGGTAGTTGGTCCGTTTTAGTCCACTTATAATAATTGTGAAATACGGTTCGGGCGACTTTACTCTGTACGGGATCACGTATGGGAATAAACCACTCGTTTCAACTGTCGACCATGTTATCGCTAAAGCAGACTGAAATTTCGAAAGGGTGTTTTGCTCTCTAGTCAATAAGCGAATCAAAATTTCGATCTTATCAGATGTGAAGATCAAATGCTTGTGTCCAACAGTTGTTGACAATTAATTTTTATGTAAAAGACAATTTCGAAGAACCGTCGCTCCAGTGGTGCGAGTTAGTCGCGATTGACGTATGCTATGTGTTGAACAAGCATTAATGCATTGTTCCCTGAGCTGCCTAGGCCAACAAATGCATCTTTTCCTCCCTTGAGACACAATGCAAGATTTGTGGGATTGCTTAATTGATAACTTCTTTGGAACGTCAAATTTTTCAATTATCTCTCATTCATCCATATTTCACACAAAATACATAATTATAACAGGAATCACAAAACATATTAAAGCACACCAATAATTCGTCATAAATCGTGTCATCTTGCTAGAAGAGATCGAACGCATCAGAATAGAGGCGAAGCGACTGCAACCAGAAATACATACAGTTTATTAGCAACAAACCAATCAAACCCTCGACTGCATACAAGCGAAGAATCAATTAACCCCGAAATCCATAGAATTAGAGTAACTTTTTGAATCATCAGCAAACAGAGTGGTGCGCACACCGGAATATACTCTGGAAGGTCATTGAAAATAAGAAATGAATGAGGCCCAGTACTGAACCTTGGGAACTCCAGTAGTCAATAGTCTAAGACTAGAGCACGCCCTCCCACGCACACACTCTGATACCTATTACTCAAAAATGATTCAATAAGTCGCACGGCGCACAATCATCAGGCCATGCCACACATCTTACGGAGCAGCCCCTCATGGGTGACACAGTCAAAGCGTAGTGAGATCAAAAACAAGGAGAGGGAATGCTGACCACCCTCAAAGCACTCAGAAGTGTAGACCTTACCAAATCCCAGGACGGCTGCACAGGTGTTACGCTTCCCTCCTCTAAAGCCAGATTGCCTATCTGTGAACAGATGATTTTCCTCGAAAAACTCAACCAGCTGTGAAGCATTATCAACTTTTCAGTATTTTCGAGAATATTGGTGTCAGAAATAGGGCGATAGTTGTTAATGTCTCCCTATAACCTTTCTTGTGCTTGGAATAACCTAGACACCTTCAAACAATCAGAAATACTCCTTGCATGGACACCTGTTGATTAGTTTGGTGAGAGGATAGATGATCGTATTCACGTTTCTTTTAATTAAAGTTGTGGAAAAGGCCATAATAATCAGTTGAACGATTATTTTTTAGTTTTGTATAACATCTAACATTTATGTATGAAACTTCCTTGAATTTGAACTTGAGTCAGGAGCCAACAGTGACATTGAAGACACCATCAGCATCAAGGTCACATACAGGCACCCTATTCATAACAGAACGCAGTTGCCTCACTCAAAGTGTAAAGCTGAATTTTCCAGCCCCAAGTCACTAGGAATGTTTTCACTGTCACTACCTCTAAGATCCCTAACTATGTTCCAAGCTGTCCTTGACCTGTTGTCAAGAGTTGACTAAGTTAACATAATATTGTTGCTTAGTCTTTAATCTATCTTATATATAAACCTTGGTCTATTCCTGGCAATGCGCAAATGATCCTGGAACCGGTCAACTATCCAAGCATCCTTGACCTGTTGTCAGAGTTATTTATTAAGTTGTTATAGCTATTGTTGCAAGAGCGCAATCTGATCTATATATAAACCTTGGATTTATTCTAGCATATCATAAATGATCAGTCTGGAATACGGTCAACATATTAAGCTGAAACGCATCTGACACAGTTTTCATTAAACCAAGGGCCACGACTTACTACACACACCCGGACCTGTCGTTCGGGGAAATGAGAGCTTGAAAGCATCAACAAAGAGCTCATGGAAAACTTGTTCAAATGCCTCATCACAGTCCAGGTCATCATGAAGGATGCTGCCCCAATCCTGTGTGCCTCAAAGGTATCATACATTATATTAAAACCTACACTCTCTCTAAAGGCCTCCTTTTTCTTTCGTGTATTTAGCTGGCTCAGCTGGGCAATCCAACGTCAACTGTTGGGCGTCATGGTCAGAAGAAAATTCAGTTTTACAACCTTGGCATCAACAAGATCATTCTCAAAATTCATAAAAATGTTATCCTACAGCAGTTCTGTCTTCTTGTTGGTTCGAAAATTTTTTGTTTTATAACCGAAGAAGAGAACAGATCACAGAGAGGCCGACACTTCAGGGTCTGAAACATAATAATTTACATCAGAGTCTGTGAGAAATTTGACATTAAAATCACCATACTACTACTCTATTGAAAACGCCAACACTATTCAAAATAGATTCAAAACACTCAATAAACATGTTAAAAATTTCTATGAGGGGATGTATAAACAGACAAAACAACTGTGTATGTTCAGTTTCAACATGATCAATCAGTTTCAACTTCAAGGATTATCCTTAGATGCTCCAGTAACAACCCATTGTCGATGTTTCTTATTTTGTTTGCGCGGCCAGCTACCTGCGCAGCAACCATGTCTATTAGTTCATAATTCTACGTCTAGATATTATTGGTAATGCCATCTTGCAAGCTGAATTTTTAGCTTCATTTCTTTGAACTACCTTTCTCCTCTAGGAAGATTACTAAGTCAATGTTATTATTCGATTTATGAAATGAATAATATGCTATATATAGTATCGTGGGTACATTAGACTCCTTTCTTATCATTAGGGATCATTCCGGTCTTTAAAAGCAGTCTTCAACCCCATTTCACCCTGCTAATTGTCTTAATGACCATTCCCACTCAGAATCGCATCGATCATAAGAGAACAGATTGCAGAACTAATGAGAGATAGCAATTCCCTTCGACCCCCAAGGACCAAAACTTTTTCTTCTATATCATTCCCCGAAACTTCTTTTTCCTCGGATAGCGCCATTCTCTAGAAACAAATTACGTCACGTTTTTCTCCGCTCCGTTCGAGAAAAGATAAATGCATTCGCCAGAAGGAATTTCCAGAAAGGAAATGTATTCGTTATGAATGGCAATCTTGGAGGTTGCATTTTTCGGCTTCCTCATTACATTTCTCGATATTCCCAGCGCCTTTTCAGTAACTATAACGAAGATATATTGCGTTAGTTCTGTGGAAACAGGAGTATATGTCTTTGTTAGGCACCTCAGACTAAATAATAATGAATCACCATTATCCTTTCTTTTACCGGAGACAGATTGACTCGATTATGTGCTAGAGAACTCCATTTTTCCATTGTATAGTACGGGAGGAAATACATCTCCATTCTTATAAATATTTCGATCATATATCCGCATTGGGCGGGAAACAGCCTTCAAGAGTCTTTGGCAAACCTAGGAGTGTCTTCAACATCCCAACATGTTTGAAGATACAGGTTTTTGACTAATGTGTGTTGCCGGTGCTCACTTACCGAGCCAAAACTCTCGCCCTCACTAAGGTTTTGGCAATGGTTTAACATTAATTTTTGTATAGATTTATTATTTGGCTAATAACTATCGTGTTCTACCCGATGTTTCAATAGACATCTTTTGTCGTATTCAAGTTATATCGAACTATTGGCCTCCAAACTTCCTGCAACTCAATTGATGGTGCACTTATGGGATTGATAGAGATGTTCATGAATGCTGCCTCTTTGAATTTTCTTTTTGTAGATTTCTTTTCTTTGGATGTTATAGATGTATCGTTTCATTTTATCCGATGATTTTCTTCCACAGCATGTTGGAACAACTTGGAACTATTGGTGTCTAACACTTGTGGAAGTTTCTGCTGTTCTTTCATTTTCACCTTCAATGGTTATTGTAAAATTTATGCATTTTTTGTACTAAGGCGTAAACTGTGGTCGAGAATTTTCTTCTTGTTTAATACAATTGACATCAGAACAACAGATTGCAACTTTTTTGATATCTAGTGCGACCTCCCGTACAAGACGGAAGGAATGCAAACTTAAGTTAAGAAATATTTCGACTGTCTTCTGAAAAATAAAGCGAGACCTGCAAACATATTACGTGTGCATTCCAGGATGGATGTTGGGTTGAGGTTCAATCCAATTTCGTTCGGAGGATGGATTTAGGATAGAAATCTGGAAGAAGCAGGTGGTTGTATGTTGTTTGAGATGTGGTAAATGGGAGTTAGAGAGATGGATGTGCCTGTCGGAGGGAGCGCTACTTTGTCTAGAATCGATCAAGGTAATGTTGACGAAATAAATTACTCGGTAGCCTTAATGTGCTTTCCTTTTATTGCGAAACAGGAAGTGGGATTGGGAATAACATTTGTCGTAGTGAACGTGATGGATTAGTGTGAAAAATGCAGGGCTTTTCCTTATTCAGATGGTAGTCTTTATTATTCTTTCGCCTAATTTTTTTATTTTGGCGCTCTTGTTCACCTTAACAGAGTGCCTATAGATTTGCCCTTAGACGATATAAGATAGACAAAGCATTCCTTTGTAAAATGTCGATTTGTTTTGACTCCTTCATTGAAAGTGTTAACCTCATCGAAAGTCTCTTGTGAAACCTCACCCGGTAACACTGCATGAAATCTTTTTACATTTACTCGGGTCACAATATCTTCAGGGTCAAAATGATCTGAGCAAATGAAAATTTCTTTCTTGGGGCAACTACTCGACCATCCCAACAGCGAAGCCAAATTCTTTTTTTTTCATCTACATCTGGGAACCTTAATTCAAGAAAACCTCATTTTATCTTATAATAATCTCATTGAAAACTTCCCTATTAAAACTAAACCAAATTATTAGAGGTTGACATGTACCCAAACTTTCTAATCCGCCTAAGGCCGGTTCTACATTGGAAGCGGAATTTCTCCAGACCAGACAGTCTGGAGGGTCTGGACGGATCTGGCTGGGTCTGGAGGAAACAAAAACAAAGAAAACGTACTTTCTTTCTACATTGGAGGCAGTATTCGATCTGGTCTGGACTGCTCTGAAGAGAATCAAATCGGGTCGGGTTGGCGGGTCAGACCAAATCCGCTTCCAATGTAGGACTGGCCTAAAAGAATGAATAATGAATGCGAATGGGTAATACGAACAGCTGTTGCCACTGTACAAGAATCAGAACCGAAAAAAAAATAAGTAAATATATGTAATAATAACAAAACTTCTCCTAAAAAAAACCAATATGTCCAAGTTTCTACAAAAACTAGCCAAGTATCGATGAAACCATTCGTTCATCTCTCTAAAAGTAATGAAATCTACAACAAAGTCTTGGCCAGTCTAAGGTTCTGAGTCGCTAACTGAGTAATTCACATACACATGAACTAGGGTAACTAACTGACCCGGAAAACAGATTACTTTGAGAGATCTTTAGAGGAACTTGTAGTTGTGAGTGCCGTTATGGACTCGTGAAAAGTAAATTGATAAAGAGAGAATTTACTTGTAGAAGTACTGTGCACAAGAGCGTCTTGAGAGAGAGTTAATTTACTTGTAAGAGTACTTACCACCTTGAGAGGTGCAGACAGAATGAATTTGAATTACTAAAATAGTTCGGACGTATACAAAGATTCAGGTAGCTGAGTTTAGGTATTTCCAAAATTCCGTCCCACAGAAGGCGTTCTTGGAAGTAACGGCCGCTCCGCCAAATTCCGAGAACGGTCCTTTGTTATGAGAATATCGCAACAGTTCCTTACTGCGATTTCTTCATTATTAAAGTTATTTTAAGTTATTATGTGAGTACAGAAGGGTGCAAAACCAGGTGCAAAAACCATTATACCAATCTGTCGCCAGAGCCGCTGTATATTTGATCATCCTTTTCTAGTGACAATTTTCCATCTTCAACTGCCAAGTCCCACAGCATTAACTATGATAATAAATGCCAAGTCTTTGTCTAGATTTCATTACTTTTTAGAGATGAACAATCGGCTCCATCGAGACTTGGCTAGTTTTTCACACAATGTTTTTGGTTGGATAGATCTTACAGATTCTTGAATTTTGAACATACAATTTAGACTAGAATTGAAAGTAATTCTGGGACAGACAAATTGAATATAATTCTTGAATTTCTGATACTAAGAGGGTGTTTACCTTATTTTTACGAAGTGATTCTCCGAATCGTGGTAAACATTCATTAGGTGAAATGCTAGATTAGAAATTTTGCTAGATATTGTAGATGATAAGGTCTCAGTTGACACCACAGCCGTTCAAACAGATGTGCGACAACGGTACGGCCGCAAATTAACCCATTTCCTCGGAAGACGTCTGTATTCTGTGTGAGAGTACGTATGTTGATTGCTGACGACGAAGAAGGTATTTGTTAGAGACTGTTCCTCCGCTAGGATTCGTAGAGGCAGAATTTCTCGCTGCTATATTCGCGAAAATACCAAGTTTCGTGGGGCCGGAAATTAGTCGATTTAATTGGCTAATTTATAATTCGCCTCTTTGACGGAAGCGGGCGCTGGCAGCTGAATCCTAATCTCGCGGATTTGCCTTTAAATTCAATTTCCAATCGTAACGAGATACCGCGTCGTATACCGGGATCGTCCTGATCTGATTTCGGCTCATTTTTCATCGTTCGTCGGTGCGTGAAATCCTTTATTGAGTCGATCAATGTTCGGCTTACAGGAAGAACGGGATCTGTTGCGGTGCCCGGACGGAATCTGCGGAAGAATTGATCGATCGGCTCTTTGTGAAAAGACGACGAACTTTTCGGTCTGCCACGGTCTGTGTTCTCGTCCCTGAGTGAGCAATGGATCCAGAGAAATGTCAGCTGATTTTAATTCCCTCTCCATCTCTTGAAATTCAACTCAAGAAGTCTCAATAAAATAGTTTTTTTTCTGATCGAAACAATATTGAGCAATATCGCCTTAGTTACCATGTGTCATAACACACTCATATTTCCTAAGGGAAATATGAAAAGTCAGTTCATATTTCCCTAGAGAAATATGAAACGTCAAATCATATTTCTTTCAAAACGTCAAATCATATTTTATTTCTTTATTTAGTAACGAAATGGATACTACAATTGTTGAAATTTCCATTAAAAGTATTTCCACCAGATACAAAGGGATGTTCATAATTATTCGTCGACGAGACTACAGTTTTTTTGAGAACATTCCGTGCAGCAGCAGTCTCGGACGATTCTCCCAAAACGGTCTTCAAAGATTGTGATGCTGCAGATGGCTCTGCCTCCACACCTGCTATCATCTTCGCTACCTTATTTTTGTGCAGCATACTGTCAGCCAGATAGTCTTCTGCAACAGACGAACTTTTCCAACCACCATGTCTCTTGAGGCTCCCGCATCGGCAGCCAATGTCGCTTCTATCTTCTATCTTTATCAAGGAGAAAAGTAAGAAACCTTTTGAAAATTATCAATTTTCAAAAAGTCAATATGATAAAGATAGAAGATGTCTATCGAAACGTCGGAAATCATTACATCCACAATAGATGATGGTAATAGCCCAAACAATCATTCAACACGAGCTCCATCATCAACAATATCTCGTCATCAACTGTAAAAATCTTATCACAGAGGAAATCAAAATGAAACTTTTACCTTATACAGCAAAAAAACGTCATTAGGAGCTTCACTCAAGAATGTCTTGAGCTGCTCCCGAGACAACACTGCTGATTTTTTTAGGAACGTATCCTTTATTTTTGTTCTTAACAAATGCTTCGCTTTCATCGCATAATTTAACATCAGTTTTTTCCTTCAAATGTATCATAGATCTTAACATCCATAGTTTCGGCCATAACGTGTTTGGAGAATATTTCTGCGACTGGGGATCGGATGAATTAATCATACATCTAGAATAAAAAGAATCAGATCTTGGAAATATGCTAACAATATATTATCGCTCACACCGTCCACCAAATGTTTTATTTTCCACTCCTGAAATTATTCGTACTCTTTACTTTAGGCAGCTTGAGATTTGGCCGCAACCAAAGATTCACAGGCCTTTGCCGCTTGGGTTTCGACCTAGTTCGACATTTTTTAATAAATTTTATTTCTGACAAGACGTCAAAATGACACCAGTCAACCAAGATTCTCAGAAACATGGCCCATAGCAACGTTAAAAATTTAATTATTACAAAAATATACAATCTAATACTAATTTTTCCATATCATATTGTTTCAATCAGAAAAAAAACTATTGATTACACCACGGGAAATATGGCTACATTTCCCTCGTTTGTCTATACATTCCTCGTTCTCCGCCCTCGGGATGTTATTTTGAGAACCTCGGGAAATATACTATTCATATTTCCCTAGTTGTAATAATAGCTATTCTCTAGTTCACTATTTTAATAAGTTTACAGTTCTGAAAACAGTGCAGTAATGAGCTCATTACTGTAGTAAATTCTCGTTTTATGGAAATCAGCACTTGAGTTCCTATCGAATTCAAACACACGTCAAATGTCAATATAAGATGATAATTCGAAACCATCGATGTTCAACTTTCGTCATGTCAACTGCCAAGATTCAATACAAAAGTCACTAGGATGTACAATTCGAATTTCTCATTGAATTTGAGCATTTTTCCATAAAATTCTTCTGATATAAACAAAATATCGTCTAAAACAGGTTGCAGAAGGCAATTTCGACATTCATGCCTTCGAATTTGGCATTCGTGTTGGAATAGAGCCCATTCTGCTACTTGTTTCAGAATATTGACATAGACATTGCTACTATCAAGATCTTTCAGTCTATCTTTATGGTTAGCACATTATTAATATCATTTTTTGTTGCAGGATATCCAGCGAAAACACAAGAAGATGAAGACAGATGAAGAGGAAAACGAAGTAGGGTACAATTTCAAGGTTGTGAAAAAATATAAGGTAAATAACTTTTTTTGATAATTCAGTGAAGATGGAAACTTAAATTCTTTTAACCTGTATCAGAAAAATTTCCCAGACGTATTCAAAAACTCTTACATGCCTTTTGCGCTCAAGTAGACAAAGGACCAGAAGCACTATCTTGAAATGATGAATACTCTCGTTTTCACCTTGCGTTTTGTATCTTTCGCCGTTGCTTTTTCTGATCTTCGTGAATGATCTACCAGCAAATGCTGGGCGAGAGGGAGTGGTAATGTTTGTGGACGATACAAGCTTTGTAGAAGTTGCACCAAATAGTGAAGAGCTGGAGAGTAATACCAAAGAAAAACTGGTTAAAGCCCAACAATGGTTCAGCGCAAATAAAATGAAAATGAATCCAGAAAAAACCCAGTCAATATCTTTCTCAGCATCTACTGGAATAGCGCACCTCAAGTTTCTTGGAATTCACATACAGTCCGATCTGAAGTTCTCCTACCATATAACTGAACTAAGCAAGAGGTTATCGAGGGCAATTTTTGTCTTGAGGAGAATTAAGCAGATAGCTGGACAACAAGCTGCAAAAACATCATACTTTGGAGTTGTCCATTCAGCTCTCTCAAATGGTATACTGGCTTGGGGTCACACGCACGGCATAGACAGCATCTTCATCAAGCAGAAATATGCTATCAGAATATTATGTGGTGCTAAAAGAACTGAAAGCTGCCGGCCATTGTTCAGGCAAGAACATATTCTTACTCTGACCACAGTGTACATAATGGCTTGCATCACTTTTGTCTATGCCTGCAAGGATGAATTAGTCAAGAACAACTTCAACCACTCTTATGATACTAGAAATGCTAACAGATTCGTCATCCCTTATCATAGGCTCTCGGCAACACAACTGAGTGTGAATCACCTGGCAATCAAAATTTATAATTCACTGCCAGATGAATATAAATCTATGAGCAGCAAGAAAATACGGTATTATCTACTCAAGAGAAAGCTGGTGCAGAAAGCCTACTGAGGAATACTTCGCAGATCCGATAATATATTGATATGTTTGTCCATTATGTAAAATGTCTACTGTTTTATTCAAGTTTCATGTTGTTGGTTGTTTTTTTTCTTTTTAGCTTGAAATTTTCCATTATTGTAATTCATTATGATTCCCCATGTATATTTGATGGGTCAAAATGTTGTTGTACGTTCGCTGTTGCAAACAAACAATAAACAATTTTATTTAGTTTGACGGCGAAAAATACGTAGAAAACTGCGTCACTCAGCGTTAGACTTCGTTTACACTTGTATACTGACTACACCCTTCATTGCAAAAGGGTGTATATCGCTTTAAAAAAAAGTGTATTTTTAATTAATTTTTTCATTTTATTGTTGCAGCATCTAGTTCATTTGGAAATGGTTTCCGAAGAAGAGATCCTAGCTGCTGAGATGGATCCAATTAAATTACAGAGTCATTTGCCGCCAGTCCTGGTGATGAACAAATTTGGAACCAAATGAAAAATACGGTGATTCAAAAAATGATACGAGGGATGTAAATAGTTATTTTATTATCATATTATAAGTTTCACACTAATTAAGTTTTTTTCAATTAACCTATACCTAAACCTTCAACTTGAATAATCGATATTGTTTGAGCTTTAATATTTTTGTAGGAAATTCATCAATTACCCCAAAGAGAATTGAAATAGTTACCACGAAATAATATTGAGAAATTTAATGATTTTGAACGAAATACATGCAGCAGAACAGACAGTTCTAGAATATTCGAAAAGAAATATATTGAATATGCAACCTTCCTATTGGCGGAACTGAATTTGGGTCCAAAACGGTAAAATGCCGAACCCATGAACCGAGATCATCAGTCAGTTCGCTACCTTTGACTATATAAGATAGACAAAGCATTCCTTTGTAAAATGTCGATTTATTTTGACTCCCTCATTGAAAGTCTCTTGTGAAACCTCACCCGGCAACACCGCATAAAATCTTTTTCCATTTACTCGAGTCACAATATCTTCAGGGTCAAAATAATCTGAACAAATGAGAATTGCTTTCCTTGGGCAAATACTTGACCATTCCAATAGCGAAGCCCAAATTCTTCTTTTTCATCGTCATCTGGGAACCTTCATTCAAGAAAACCTCATTTTATCTTATAATAATCTTATTGAAAACTTCCTTGTTAAAACTCCGGTGTGGTGGGGATAACCCTATCACGATAGTTTCATGTTGTCGGGCAGGCCATGCCATTATTAGTCATTACCATGGTTTGGTCTGGTGAACAACGGGGCTTCGCAGTCCGTACGTTTTTTGAAAATGGTCGATCATTCATCGCAACTCAGCGAGCTTTCCGGGTCCACTTTAACCTTTCGCGTCATGATACCGTCCCTCACCGTAATGTAATCGCGAATTGGGTGAGTACATTGTAACACCCTTTTTTACCTATTATGTATTTTTCGGGCGCCAGCTATTCTTTGCTTATCAGGGAGAATAGCAAACCTACCAAGGTAGCTTCTAGTCGAAGACAGAGTTCGGTTTTATCTAAGCTTTTAGCGATAATTTGAGCAATCAAATAGGCAAAAAAATTTAATATAATTTATTCGGAATATATGTACAGAAAATTCCCTCAGTATATTGAATAAAAATAACGTAAGTAATCAGTTATATTTCAACAAAATAACAGATTTAAACTGACAGTATGAAAGGTGAAAATAAATTAATTCGATATATAAGTACAGAAAATCACCTCGGTATGTTGAATACAAATAAAGGTAAGTAATCAGCTGTATTTCAACAAAATAATAGATTTAAACTGACAGCATGAAATGTGGAAATATATTAATTCAGCAAAATAACAGATTTAAACTGACAGTATGAAAGGTGAAAATAAATTAATTCGGTAATCTACTGTAACAATTTAAACAGAACACAAGAATTCAGTTATGCTTGTGAAAATAACACTTTCTAAGGATATTAACAATTACAAGTGAAATGCATAAAAATGAACTTAATTCTAAATCAAAATCAATCTGGCTGCTAACGCTACTTTCTCGCAAATAGGACGCAACAAATTGTGATTGACGGTAAGCTGAATAAAATATTTTACTGGCTCGCGAGAAGAGCTAAGAATAATTATTATATACAGACTGAGGGTTGCTAACTGCCCACGTGGACAGGAAGTCCACAGAATTCCCGTAAAAGGAATGAAATCGAACTCGGAAAAATAGGCGATTTTGATGAAATTGAAATAAAGGGGTTTCGGCAATAGGGTTATTCGTTTACTCACATTTTCTTTTCTTTCGTCGCTCAGGACACTGACGCCCGACAAAACCACACTCTGTACACTGATGAGATAAACTAAAATCGCTACTATTGAATAAGAAAAATAAAATAAACTCCTGTAAATACTGAATCTAACTGAAAACTGAATAAAATTACCTATCTTAAAATCTACCACAAATCTTAATTTGAATAATGCTTAACGGAATAATCTGAATTTGAATGAATCTGCTAACCTGACTGACTGACGGTAATCTCAATTCGCTAACCTGACTGACTGACTGACGGTAATCTGAATTATCCTGAATGAAAACTGAACTGAACTGAATTGAATAATGAAATTCCTAATCTGAGGGCAACATGCCTTTTTATACTCTCCAGGCGGGGAGCGGAAACGAACACGCACAGATGTGTCTTTTTGTCGCCTAAAATGATCTTCGATTTCGGTTTATCGCGTAAAAACAGATTTATCGGATTCTAGCGAAAAGAAATTTATGTTTTCAGGCCTTTTTTTCTCACCGAAAAACTATGAAACAACGACTTCGAATCTTAAGGCGTATACAGGGGAACGGAAAATATATAAAATAATCGGAATACTTAAAATGAAGAATGATTTTCCTATACAAAAAAAATCAAACTTCATTACAACATTTGAAGCAACTGGTTCTACACTAAAACCTAGAGGTTCAGGAAGACCTAAAAGGGCAAGAACAACGGAAAATTTGACGAGAGTAGGCAATTTTTTGAGCCTCAATTGGAAGAGCTGATGGAAGAAACAGATATGGGGGAGATCTGGTTCCAACAGGACGAGGCTTCGGCTCATACTACTCGAATTTCAATGACGAAATTGCGTCAGATGTTCCCTACGCACCTCGTCTCTCTGAGGGGCGATCTGAGTTGGCCCGCACGCTCAACGGATTTGAGCATTTGCGATTTTTTCTTGTAGGGCTACCTTAAGGAAAAGGTTTTCAGACATCGGCCTCACACTTTAGAAGAGCTAAAAGAAAGAATTAGGGAGGAAATTGGTGCTATACCGACCGAAATGTGTCGTAATGCGGCAGAAAACCTCACCCGGCAACACCGCATAAAATCTTTTTCCATTTACTCAGGTCACAATATCTTCAGGGTCAAAATGATCTGAACAAATGAAAATTTCTTTCTTTGGGCAAATACTTAACCATCCCAACAACGAAGCTCAAATCCTTTTTTTTTAATCGACATCTGGGAACCTTAATTGACAAAACCTCATTTTATCTTATAATAATCTCATTGAAAACTTACCTATTAAAACTTTCTACGCTACTGAACATGTAAATAACTAAAGACTTCGGTTCTAACAATACACTCATCTATGGAACGATAAATTTGGATTAAAATTCCTGTCTTCACTACAACTTTCACACTTACGAACCATATTTAGTGCGATGAAAAGTAATAAACAATAAAAAATATGAAAAACCTAATACTGACTCTCACAAATTTTCTTCAATTTGCGTATTTATTTTCGATGCAGAGGTGGCAACGTGTGTCTTTTAGAACATGTGACCTTCAAATTGTCAAGCACAGAATGAAGCACCGTTGTCTTGACTTTCACCTGAATTTCTTTTCATCTGCGGTTTCTGACATAAAATAGCAGAATCAACTAAGTTTTTCTTTCACTTCTTGCTAATATATCCGATAAGACAGTTTCAATTCGAAATATAAAATTTCATACAATGTTTTGAATGCAAATTGGGGAAAAAGTTTTTATTCACAATTATAGGGGAATAGAGAAACCTACTAATTGCTCAGTGTAGCAACATGAAAATTTTTTATGACCTGAGTGGACCAGCTCAATACGTTACAATCGACCAGCTCTAAGTTTCAGATGCGACACTTTTCAATGTAAATAAAGGGGTCTATTCTTATATAGTCTAAGGGTGTAACCGACCAGCTGAAGATTATTTCAGTGTCGGAGTTCAAGCACTGCTATACGGAGTGGAAGAGATGTCACCAGCTACGCTTCCCACATCAACAAGAAGACATCCAAGCGCGGTCTCTACAGCTGGCCGAAGACCATACCCTCCGAAGGTACCCAGAAGAACATCATAAACTCCGTTTTTCTCAAAATGGCAAAGTTTATCGATCCATTGGGCGAAGAAAGAAAATGTCTTTTTCAAGACGGCAAATGAGTTCCGCAATTTGTTTGTTCCAAGAAATTGTGTTTGTTTACAATCACCCTTGTTATTTTTCACATCCTTGACCGAGATGAAGTTTATTTTCAAGTCAAGTACAATTGAAAGGCTCACATATAAAAAATCTCGAGATCAAAAGAATAACTATGTAAGGTAGGTGTAGGTGCGGCCAATAAGGCCTATCGGGAAATGAAGCCTAAACAACAAAATACAATTTAAAATTACCGCCATCACTCGATTTCACAATCGTAGCATTGTTTATAGATTAATAATATAATAATATAATAATAATCTAATATATAAACAAAGATCGTAGGTAGCTAATAATTTAAGATGGCGTCCCGAATGTGTCACGATTCGCTAACTCGGTCGCTGTCACCAGTGCGGCGTCAATCATCGTGGCCAAAGGATGCTCCGTTGAAATTATAATAATACAGGAAATTCAAACGTAAGTATTTTTTGTAATACTACATTTTTCTACATAATGTTATTGTTTAATTATCAATTAGTTCATCCCTCAGTAGCCTGTGGTGTTAGAATAGTTCTATTTTTAACTTTTCTTTTCAAAGTTCGTGTATAGGCCTTATTATACTCCTTATTGCATCATGAAGTGACTGTTCTTCTGTTTATTTTACGCCTTCAGAAATGGATCTCCAAACCATCGACGCCAATGCAGGAACAAAACAATGATCATACTTCGAAAATAACACTTGAAAGATATTACAGAATGGTTTACAATAGCTCCAGTTCCGACGATGATGAGGATAATATACCGCTTGCCCAAATTAAAAGAACAGCGTTTAAGCAACTCATGCCATGCCTACACCAGCTAATACATTGAAAAGACATCAACAGTAAGAAGAAAGGCTATCAATTACAGAGGAACTCCAGTGACCAAAGACCTATTCTACAAAAATAAAATGAAGAAAAGACCAAAAAAATAAAAAAGATTAGAGATGATACTAGCACTACAGAAAATAATGAGAGTTGGTACTGTCACGGATGTGAGCAGGATGAGGCAATGTTTTAAATGCAGTAAGTGGTATCATGAGGAGTGCGTTGGTTTGTCAGAGGAGGACGACGATAATATTGAGTGTCCTGAATGTTACTAACGAGAAATTTTGATATTTTTTAGTCTAAACACTGTGATTATTGCTTAATTATCAATAATTGATCTCAATCTCTAAATATAAGACGTATATTTTGTTTAGTTTTGTATGTTAAACACTTAGGCCTTATTACTCTACTATAGTTTAATGAGGTCTAAATACAGTGTTTTTGAAACCTCTTTATTTTGACCATGTTTATGGAAAATGTCCATAATTGACGTTAATTGCTATAAATGTTTCATAAACATTAAAATTTGTTGATTCATGAAACTAGTTTTTGTTTTTTTTTTCAATTCCCGCTTAGCTAAGCCTTATTGGCCGCACCTACCTAATTTGAGCATCAATCATACAGAGAGTTTTCATCTAAATCTTTCTTTATGAAGACTCACCCTGTATAGTATGGATTACGGTCTCATCAAATCGCTTTCCCGTCGAGTGGTCAAGATTCAAGTAACTAGACTGTGACGGTATATAGGAGAGCTTTGTGGTTTTGAATGTTTGCGTTACATGACATGACGTTCATATTAATAACCTCATACAATATCATAACCACAC
Source organism: Micraspis discolor (assembly GCA_030674115.1). Taxonomy (NCBI): domain Eukaryota; kingdom Metazoa; phylum Arthropoda; class Insecta; order Coleoptera; family Coccinellidae; genus Micraspis; species Micraspis discolor. The sequence continues at coordinate 35,261 of JARTUT010002248.1, forward strand.
TGTTTGGAACTTGCAATCCGCTTAAATAACTTCGTTTACCCTGAGAACTAACTTAAATTATCCCTCACTTATATGTCATGCGTTGCTGCCAACATTGTGAAGGTTTTGAAGACAAAGACTAATATATTCCTATTAGCGAAGTTATTTGATGGAGATTACTCCTTTCTAGTTACTTACTGGTCTTAGAAATCTACTTAATCATCATTTATTATTTAAAAGGGGTTCCACAATTTTTAATATCTGCGATAACAATAAATTTCGAAAAAGTTTAACTTAACACTTAATTTTGCACTTTCTGGAAAAGATTGGCTAAAACAATTTTTTTCCCAAAATTTTCCCAAATTGAGTGCCTGTGATTAATCGCAGAGTGTTTGGTAAAGTTAATTATCTTCCAATATTTCGTGTCCTTTCGATATTAGGAGGTACGACATAAAAATGCGTGATCCGCCATCAAATTGCTAAATTTCCTCGTTTTATAAATGTCTCGTGTTTATTGTATTCTTTGTCTCAGTAAACAGTTATTTTATTCATTACAGCTGTTTCAGTTTTTCAATTCGTCACAAATGAAAACAATTTGCAGATTTGCAATATATTTCGGATTACACAATGAATCTCAAACATATTCATTCATTTTTTTTTAATCATCTCACAAATTGTATAGAATTGTTATTTCGGCAATAACTCTTATATTCTTTCCAAGGTTTCGACAGATATCTTCTGTCGAATCACGTAGTAAAAATCATCATTTTCAGACAAACCTCCTGTGTGATTGCATAATATATCTGGTATAGAATTATCTGTTTTTCCTCGCTATAGTTGTTTTTATTCATAGGTTTGAAATTAAAATCTTTCATTTGCTTTGCCTTTGTGCAAGAGAACTGTTTCTACTTCACAATCTTAGTCATAGGTGTTGAGTGTACCTACATTATTGTTATTAATAATTGAAATTTTCAAGATGGAATAAAATTAACAATTTTTATTTTTTTCTTTCATTAATACATTCATAATCCTTGATAGTATAAAAAGCATAAAAATTTCTGTTAATTTGTAGTTTGCTAGTCTTCGATATATTGAATTTTTTTGTGGATATCATTTATTTTCATTAACTGCATTGACCAGATTAGATGGTATGTGGTCATAGTTATTCCATATTCAGCTGCGTTAAAAATAAGCATGCATTTTAAGTTTTCACATTGGGCAAATACCCCTCTGTAGTCCAGTTTAGTTTGAATGAAAATTACCTTCCAGAGCATCCACTATTGAATCTGAATTGTTTGAAAACATTATTTTTCCTCTAAGAAAGGATTCACTCACTCATGTTTCACGAAGTACGGACTTTTAGTTCAAACTATATTTGTTTTCATGCAATTTAACCAATCTGTACAGTGGTAGTGAGAAACCCACAAGAAATGGAATCAATCTATTGATGCCAAAATATGCATGGCTATGGTTAAAATAAACGCAGTGGTCAACGACTCACTCTGTATATTTCAATGAACCATTAATCGTTAAGATATTGACTAAACCTTTTGCGACCTTGGAAGTATGTTATGACTGGCAAGTAGGTACCAAATATGTTTAAATTAATAATTTCTTGTTGAACTGGCAAAGTAATCAAAACATGCCTTCGACCAGTATTTTATTTTGTGTCTGATCACGAATAAATCTTTTAGCCACATTCACATTTATAACAAGTTGCTGAATCGACAATGAGGATTAGAGAGCTCTGAAAAATTTTCAGGAATATAAGTAACCATGCGATGTTCTTATATGAGAAATATGTCAACATTTTTTACGGTTCTTCTAAAATTCAGAGTTTCAATAAAACATCAAGAGTATTTTCATTCAGTTTGATTCAATATTAGACGGATCCATAAAGATCGTATATGCAATGACATTCTAGAGATAGAACTTTCATGTTCACAGAATAGATGGAGTGTCCAAGTTCATAATGGGGCTGAATCCGTCTAATGGTTAGATCAAGTGGTGGGGGCATTATTTGTATCACTGTTGAAAATAGTGAGCAATAAACCGTATTGAGCTGATAAAAAATATTTGGTTATGATTGAAAATCATTGAATTGGAATGAATTTTGAGTCTCGGGTAAATAATTGTTGAAATCGAAATCAAAATGATGATTAGATTCTAAGAAATTGCACATCTGAATAATCATAAATAAACTTAAGTTTTCGAATAAACAAGTGTGAAGTCCTGGAATGGAACAATAGGTGTTATCAACAATTTTATAACCGAAATAAATGTTGTTTCTGTCAGAATTTCAAGGACCTGTGAGTCCTGAACTTTTTTGTAATCAATTGAATATATTGCATAGTATTTCGAATATACGAGGTCTGTAAATTAATAATGGGACTGATTTTCTTAAAATTTTTGATAAAAAAACAATTACAATTGAATATTGTAACCTTCCTACTGATGCCACACGCTGGAGACGTTTCTTTCACTCATAGCAGTGCTGGAACTCCGATACTGAAATAATCTTCATCTGATCGGTTACAGCCGTTTGAATTTTTTCGACTGTCCCGAAATGATTTCCCTTGAGGTAATTTTTCAACTTGGAAAGAGAAAAAAGTTACCAGGACTCAAGTAAGGAGATTGAGGAGGCACAGGGATGTTTTTACTGGCCAAAAACTCGTTTATTGAAATTGCCATTTGCGCAGATTTTTCCCATTCCCAATTCATTGGTCAAAATTTGATGAACGGTGGAGTGAGTCAAATTTAACTCTTCCCCTATCATTCTGGCTGTCAACCGACGATCTGAACGCACAAGATCCCGGATTCTGTCGAGAATTTCATCGGTTCTTGAAGATAAAGGCCTTCCGCTTCGTGGTTCATCTTCAATCTCTTCTATGAAATAAAACTTCGTAGGCTTGCTGAAGTTTGAGAAGAGTTGCTATGTGCCCAAGTCTGAAACAAAACCTGATAGCACACTGTTGCTCGAAATTGATGTCATTCATTTTTTGGACTCAATAGAAAAAACTGTTTCACAAAAACAGTCGCTACGCACAAACAAATGACTCGAGCGAGGTCAAACTCGTACTGAAGGTGGATCACATATTCTTCTACCACCCCACTAAGCCCCGCGCTTCCAGTGTTGCCAGATCATACGCAACTTTGCCAGTCTCATTACTCGATATACAAACCTCATAGAATATAAAAAAAATTACCATATTCATTCTGCTTGAAAAATAATCTAGAAATTTGTAACAAATATTGATGATTTTTCACAAATCAGTCGCATTTTATTATTCATTCACGAGGTTACCTAGAGCGTTAAGTCAATTAACCAATTGGGTCGAGTGGATGATTTTAATAGCTTCATTCGGGTTCAAATTTTGACTGTTCCAGAACCATCAGAATCATACGCATTTCAGTGTTCGGTGTTCGGGTTTTCTCTGACTAATTTCGAACCGAGTAGTCCGATGTTCGGGTTATATCAGGATTTTTTTCTGATTATTTTCTGACGGTTCTAGGACTATCCTTAGGGCAATTTTAGGGTTTGGCCGTAGAACCACCTTAGGAGGGAGGAGTTGAGCAACTTCTTTCGTAATTTGAAATGTTTGAATTTTATCTGCATCCGTTAACAGATATAAACAAATCTAAACATAGATGGTTTGAAATCGTGCATAAATTGGTATTAAGTTAACTGATTATAAATTAATATTGTAAAGGGTTTTCAGGGGCAGGATTATGAGTTTTCTTTATTTCCTTGAGTTGTCCAATTCAAATTGGAAGAACTCGTACAACTTTATTACAATGATTTAAGTTTTCTAAATAATCTTTCCGAATTCCTTAACTATTTTTAAGTATGTGAAAAATAGCCTTATTAAAATAAATTTTTTTCAGTTCTCGTCAACAAATCGGCAATATTAAAAATGTGCATTATGATTTATTATTGACATATTCATAAATCTATTTGCTTTTCTTTCAATTTATGGCTTATATGATCAGGAGAATTAAATTGAAATTTTTTGCTGTAACCGATTCAAATAGTCTTACGAGTTTGCGCATTTTGCCAAATTCAACTTGTTCGGGTTTTTCTCTGACAAATTTTGGGTCAAATCTTCAAATTGGTTCGCTGTTCGGGTTTTTTCAGTACAATCCCAGTACAGTTCCAGTACAGTCAAAATCGGTGCCTACTCGAGAGCAGGTATCAGTTCAGGATATTTTGCGGACTACAAATGCTACCAACCCTTAAACAATGATCACTTGAAAACGCAATTTGTGGTAAATTCGTAATTTTAGACGAAAAATATATCAAGATTTCCTTTTGCATCAAAGTTTACTACCAATTGCATTAAAAGCTCCTTTTAAATTAACAATTGAAAACCATTATATTCTAAAAGATAATGTACGCATGTATCTAGGTATATTTCAAAAAAAATTCAAAAATTTTTGATGAATCGAAATGGGAATATCAGTTTATTTATCAGTAACCTGATTATCAATAACATTCCTAGCGAACCTTTTCTGTTTGTGAGTTTCGTCTGCATGAAATTGTTTTCCATAGTTAGAATAATGTTTTATCAAATTTTCATCGACAAAGCAAAAATTTAATGTTGATAGAAACAGTTGAGTACTATAATAGCGCAATTCAAATTACTAATAATTAATAAAATTCTCAAAATATATATAATCCCACCTGATAAACACTGAACAGTGAATCTGTATCAATCAAAACATTTTGATAGATCTAGTTTCTGTGCTTTGTTGCATCACCCATATTCAGACAGTGATAGTATAAACTGAAATATAAACTTAATAAATTCAGAGCAATCCCTTACCTATATAGGTAAATTGTATGGTTAACTGTTTTACCAATTTTACTTTGCGTTCAATAATGTTTTGGAAATATTTTCAGGTTCAGATCTGTATAACTAGTTATTATCACATCATTGAATTAATTTAGATTTCAGGTATAAATTGATTTGATATAGTGGGTATGAAATAAGATTTCCTGCAAAGATGAAGAAGCTTTTTTATTTATGGGTAATACAACAAATTTAAATGTCACGAGATTCACCTTGAAATACATAAATCCAATGAACTGATTTCATGAGGCTGAATACAATGCAAAATTATTCATTGATTCTTTATCAAATAGAGCACAATTATCTATAGACTAATATTCACAATAAAAAAATTAATTTTAGGAAACATAGATTCAGTATCAGCTCGATTGAATTTTTAACAACACATATCTGAGTTTCAAAGAAAACCAACTCTGTGATGATAGATCACTAGTGTGCCCATGCCAAAACAGAACAGATATTAATTCTATAAACAATTTTTCTTATATAAGGCACCAAGAAACTATCAGAATAATCAACAAGAAAGATCATATAAACAAGAATTTTTCTTCCGATACAAAAACTATAGAGCAATGCTTGATTTGAAGCACTGATGCCAAACTATAGGGATTACTATAACAGATTCATATAAACACATACACATACAAAAAAGAATTTGAAGAATTAATTTCAGCACTCCCCCATAGGTCTGGACAAGGTCAAACACTCACAAGAAAAGCTAAAAACTTTACAGATGATTAAACACAATCCCTTTACCAGCTTGATATACCAATTGTTTACATATAATAAATACAAACAACCAGTTTCTTCAAAATCCATTACATTAGTGTCCGATCCCTTATGTAATTTATCAAACAGATTTCAGGGTTGAAATGAGTTGTCTTTCAACCATCTTTCAACATATAATATATGTTGAGATATCTTCACCCAATTTACTATGATTGTCGACCTTCAATAATTTTGTCGATCGAAATAAACATTTTTTCGTTTTGAATCCAATTCTTGAAAATTAGGTATACCCAATAAATATATCTTAGGAATCGATAATCCTGAAACTGCAAATATGACAAATCAAAATTCTGTTATAATGTAATAAAAAGAGCATTTGAAACATTTAAATCAGTTTATTAAATAGAATCACAAAAATAAACACATATATTGCTATGAATGCTGTTTACTATTTCTAATATCAAAATTGATTTGCTGAATTATACTTTGCAATCATTATTTCATTGATTTTTAATAAGTTCCAGTATCTTACAAAAAATAGCTCTGAAAAAAAATGGGAATGGTTTGATTATTGCAAAAAGCACTACAGAGTACAATGACTAGATTTTACACATGGATACACTTGGTAATATTTTGGCATTATGAATTTTGATTAACTGTTCAACCTCTCTGCACATTTTTCTGTACACTCCACAGAGAATATCCATTTTGTTGCAGGTTTTTCCGATGTTTATCCTGAAGTAAGCATTATTGATAATTGGCCACTATTCTTTCTAATACCCATTGTATTAATTTTCCATTTAATGGAGAAGAAAATATCACCTAGTCTTATATTTTCTAAACATCTAGGTACAAATAATTCTCCTTTCCATCTTATTTAGTCATTCATTTTTATGGATTGTAAGATTAAGAACTCCAAAATACAACTTTACTCCCAACCACAATTAGTTTTGTCTTTTATTCCTAATGCTTCTCTTATTTATTCACACAGTTAGTGAAAGCCTGGAAACAATATAATTAACGTATTAATACAGCTTATTACAGAAACATCACTACTTACCTTCATACAAGATATTATTTGTCAAAAATTTCCAGACGAATATTCGTAAACACAAATGAAAAAATAAACTAAGTGCTTGAAAGTTGTTGTCTGGCAGGCGCAAATAAACAAAGAACTTCCAAAACTGTATCTATCTCTCTCCTCATCTTGCTATTCGGGTTCTGCATTTCTCTGATAATTTTCTGACAGTCCAAGAATGGTTAAAAAAATGATCCAAAAATCCTCAGCTATTACGCATCAGTTCTGCGCACCCTGAGGACTGTCCCAGAACAGTCAAGAAAATACGAACCCGAATGAAGCTAATATAATTTCGAATATTTTATCAGTTGTTTCGATGAGTTTTCCGAGTCAATTCTCTTTCTAAAATAGACATTGACTACAAACCGATCGTACACTCTGTGGAACATGTGCCAAAAAATGACAAGAAATAAAAAAAAAACGATAGAGTCAGCATTAAAAATGTGGAGGTGTCATTAAAAATTTCAACAAAAAAATTGATCTCTGAGGATATTCGCCTTTGAAATTCTCCTGCTTTGACTGAGCGATTCTATTATCTGGCTGCTCCAGCCTCCAGCATTTCTGAATTTCGAATTGAATTTCCTTCAGCTTTTTTTGTATATAAGTTCCACATTACGAAAGTGGGATTCTTCCCTAATCCGTTGTATCATAATCATAGTCTGAATATTATGGAACCAAATCACCTCTGCTCATACAATCGATTTATTAATTGTATTGGTCAAGATACAAATAATTAATCAAAATAACTGCATTCCATATCTGCAAACAATTTGAAACTTATTTTTTCGGTGTGTTAATTAATCATAATTCTTGATAAGTCCGCATTTACAACTCTAAAAAATCGCTGTTTTAATAGGCAGAAGATAAGAACGGGAACTGTGAATCCCCAAGATCCGTTCGCTGAATTGAAGCACGTACTGCTATATAAAGATATCAACAATTCAGTGCCTTAAACTTGACCGTCAAATCTCGTTCAGTGAATATCAGAGTGTGGAATTTTGCTATGCGTCCATCAATTTTGATTTCTTTTGTGATGGGTGCTGTCTTTGTAGAAGGTAGGTTAAGATTTTTGATTCATTTTTCGTAATTTATCGCAACTTAGTGTTTTGAGTTTCCACACTCAGAGACTCATCTATCTAGTATGATACTTTATATTTTACCGAGAATACTTTTCCTGAAAACTTCTTATCTTGTAAGATATTCATCAGAGTTCACCAAATTGAATGATCTTTTAGGTATGAGTACCATGTTTGAAGAAATCGGACCATAAAAATATCGTAATTGACAGCCTCGATTGAGACCATCGATTAGTTTTTTCTTTATTTTTTTATTTTCCTCCTTGCGGATATCTTAATAATAATCGTTTAGAAAATAAGATGCAGTTGCTAGTAGGGGACTTTTTCTCGAATAATTACAGATTACAGAAACAACGGATAGATAATATAAAACAATCAACGAATCTTGGTTTATTACACAATATACAGTTTACCTTCAATATCATTTCAATAAATAACCTCTTTCACAGATGAAAACAATAAGAGAAACTTTCTATATTTCGATCATAGCCATAGGAATACCATTCGATGAATCTCAAAACAGATATACAGGTGTCCCAGAAATCAACGTCAAGCCGAAAATGGGTGGTGGGCCAAGTCATGATAGTTATCAGAAAAATATAAAAAAATACTTGTCATGCACGCTTTGAATAATGAGTATTAAAAAAATTAGTAAAACTGACACCCTGTGATGATCTTTCAAGTCCGGTGGCTACAAATATTAACTTTTCGTGAAACTTTTTTCTTTAATGTAACCATGGATAACCCTTCTTTGAAATATAATTCAAAATTAAACCATAACTGCCTCAATTTTAAATTAAATGTTGGATTTTTGGCCACCACTTAATTTAAAATAATTACATCACCTAACTTTAACTGACTGTACCATAAAAAAATGTACTACACTATTTCGGCAAGTAACTTTAAAAGATGGTGCATTTAGTCAAGAATTCAAAATGGTATAATACTTGCTAGAGTACTCCTTAATTTAGGAAAACAATTTTTTTTTAATTAAACCGGATTTCATGACAATTTTATTATTATTATTATTACAGAACGAATTACCAGATTTATTGGAAGAAGTGCCACTAAACATTTACGGTAGAATGTGGTACCAACAAGATGGCTGCCCAGCGCATTATGCGAGCACGGTACGCGAGTTTCTCGATCAAGAATACCCCGATAGGTGGATCGGGCGAGGTGGTACAATTTCGTGGCCTGCCCGCTCGCCCGATTTAAATCCCATAGATTTCTTTTACTTGGGAACGATAAAGGAAAAAGTGTACTCTTAACTCTTTCAAGATTTAGACGAGCTACGACAAGGAATTACGGAAGCCGCTGAAAACATTAACTCGAGAAGATACGCTCGTCTTATTACACGGTAATTTTTAAGGAGATGCAGAGCTTGCATTGCAGCTGAAGGCAAACAGTTTGAACATTTGATGTAAATTCTTAATGTATTATAATTAAATTAAAATCATTACTGAGGAAATGTAATAACTGAATTTTATTTTAAACTTGCACCTAAACCTAACAAATTCCTTATTAACCCATGGTTATTACTCTTACGACAAGATAGCGGCTCTGTCTCACTTACATTGTCGAAATGGTATGTACTTGTACCTGTAAATTGTGGACTTAAAAACGCCTTGGCTGTATTGCAAATAATTTATCTAATTAAATAAAATTGTCATGAAATCCGGCTTAATTAGAAAAAAATTTTGTTTTCACATTGGGAATATACCCCTTAGTAGTCCAGTTTAGTTTGAATGAAAATTACCTTCCACAGCATCCACTATTGAATCTGAATTGTTTAAAAACATTATTTTCCCTCTTAGAAATGATTCACTCACTCATGTTTCATCAGATGATTATATTGATTTAATTCCTTTCAACTTCAAAAATCTCAAAAATGGTGCAATTTAGGAAAAAATGACGAATGATATTATCTGCAAAAAAAGACTAATGATTCTAGGAAGTACAAGATACGGACCTTTAGTTTAAGTGATATTTGTTTTTCATGCAATTCAACCAATCAGTAGTAGTGAGAAACCCAGAAGAAATGGAATAAATCTATTGATGCCAAAATATGCACGACTGTTATCAAAAACCTTCTTCAAGAGATCATTTCTATTGATATTGTCGTTTGAATATTACAGGTGAAAATGCAATTTTTTCATGATATATCTGTTGAACAGGGCCAAATTTGGAAAAATGTTATAGGAAGAAAAACTTTTTTGACGCCAAGAATCCATAATTAAAATTAACGAAGTGGTCAAAGACTCGTCCTGTATATGAGTAATAAAATATTTGAAAAAAATCGGAATTAAAGAAAAAGTCAATACTAATGGTTCTCACAAAAGTTATGGATGTGCTCGAAATAAATTCTCCCTTTCCAGACCACAATTTTTATTTTGGAAATTCTAGTCATTGTCATTTCTTTTGCAGTGTCTGAAGCCTTGACCGACAGGGAGATCTTTGCAAAAACAGTCTACGGCGAAGCTAGAGGAGAACCACTAGAAGGACAAATTTGGGTGGCTTGGGTCATAAAGAACAGAGCCAGAGCAAACAAATCATATTGGGGTGGAAGCAAAATTGGAGATGTATGTCGCCATCGTCTGCAATTTTCATCATGGAATGGCAAAACGGATATCGTCATCAACGAGCCTGCTAAATATCAGCAAATACTGCAGCTGACAAATACGTAAGATGCCCTTTTCGCCATATTTTTCTACGAGTACAAATTTAATTTCAAGCACTTATTTCTATTATACGAGGCATGCTTTTTAAGTAAGTACCGTTTTGCGATTCCGCCGCCGTAGTGCTAAGGTCGGCGTTCCGCACATGCTCCCTGGTTACCTACATCTCTTGTCCACGCACTGACGCCATTACAGTCTGAATCTTCATTGTATACGATGTTCGTATAATCGTGAGTCCCGCTGATTGTGAAGTACAGGCTGTTATACGATTTCTCAGTGCTAAAGGCGTAAAATCGATCGATATTCATCGTGAGATCTGTGAAGTTTACGGACAAAACATTATGAGTGATGGAATGGTAAGGAAATGAGTGAGAGCATTTAAAGATGGCCGCACAAATGTGCATGATGAAGAACGGAGTGGGCGTCCTTCGGTCGTTAATGAAGATGCAGAAAGTGGACGAAAAGCCCTGATCTGGCACCCAGCGACTACCATTTGTTCCTGCACTTGAAGAAACACCTGGGCGGTCAGCGTCTGCAAGACGATAATGAAGTCAAAACATTTGTGACACAGTAGTTAACAAGTCAGGCGGCAGAATTTTATGAGGATGGTATCCAAAAACTGGTGCCACGTTATGACAAGTGCTTCAATATTCACGGATATTATGTTGAAAAGTAGATTAAGATACAGGCTTTCATGTAAAAGTAAATTTATTGCGATATCTTTACACGTCTTTTTGGAGCTCTTGTTCACCCGAACAGAGTGCCTATCATTTTGCCCGAATGTCTGTAATTTTGGAATATCGAGCCGAAAATGGTCTCAATCGATTGGGTTCGACTCCCTGATGAAGAATTCGTGGCGAAAGTTGAGTCTGTCCGGCCGGCCGTATCCTCTCTAGCATCCAAAAGGAATCAGCTAGAGTTTTCATATTTTCAGAATAGGTTAATTGTCCAAATATCTCGGTCAAGTTCGTTATTGGGCCAAATCCGTCGGATGGTTCAGTAGTTATGAGCATCTGAAATTTTGTTTCCTCAATAACAACTAGAATATCCATCCGATAAAATTGATACTTGAAATATTGTTGAGGGAGGCTGCAACAAAACAGCTCGCAAAATTTCGCAGAAATCGTCACGCTTGAAAATGTTTAAAAATTCCCAAAAAAAATTATTTAATCCTCACTATCTCATAAGATATTTTTCGGATTTCAATAAAAATTCGTGAATATATTGAGGTGATCGATATCTTACATATCCTCAAATTTCATTGTCGTAGCTCTTTTTCATCTAAAGATATGAACATTTTTTTTATTTACTCAAGAGAAAAGAGAAATGACATACGTCCCGATGTATATCTTTGAACGATGGCCATCACAGATCGATATTCGATTGACAAATGCCGGGCTCATTAATCAGTGTCAGTTGGCGTATTATTAATCAAAATTTTTCATACAGGGAAAGCATAGAGATAGAATTCAATCTCGGTGGCTGAAATAATATACGTTGTCAAAATTCAGAAAAGCACTGACATAAGTTTTTAGGAAAAGGAAATTATGGCTTCGAACAAAACTTTGGAAAAATTATGAGTAGTTATTTTCAATTTGAGATATAGGTTTGTTCATTTATAAGGCGTTCGTTTTTGCATCACATTGTCCCATAGTACGAGAAAAAAACTATTGTTCACTTGATCAGAGTGCTTATAGATTTGTTATGGTTTGAATATTTACTAAGCGCCAAAGCAATCTGACCTCACGTCAGTGCTTTCTAAATTTTTTAATTCCAAAATGGTACTTAACTTAAAAACATGCCTCGTACTGTAGCGTGCTACATGCACTTTGTGCCCTCCTGTATACATATGTTCTCAACTGAAACAACCTCGCCAAGCGAGCAGACATATGTTTCATATGATAAGGACGTTGATTAACTGGAGGTATTTTACTTCTTTTCTACGTCTACCTTCGAGCAGTGCAAGTATATTGAAATATATTGCTTTCTCAAAAATTGTTTAACAATTTCTACTATTAGCTCCATTGTACATAGTAATATTCAGTTATCGTGTTTATAAAACCCTCATAAGGGTTTTTTCTGGGAGATAATTTCTTCATTTACTCCCTCGAGACTTATGAGCTTGGTATAGTTGTTTGAAAAGGAAGATAGAAAATTCCATCATCGTGAAAATTTCGATTTGGATAAATTGACGACAGCTATCATTGAAGTCCCCCAAGCATCACCATCTACAGGGACGTCATTATAACCAGAGCGACTTTACCATCCATTATTATCAACCACAAGTACACAGGGTGTACCACACAAATAGCAAGTTCAGCCACCGTCTTCAACATTGGAAAAATATATACAGGGAAGTTCAATATAATTAAAAATTGTCTCCTATATCTTAAATATTCGAATTTCTTGTTTTCGATATTATTAATCTGGTGCCAGAATATTTGTAAATATTGTAAATAAACGCTTGTAAATATTTGAGGGTTGTGATTTGCTTTCGAACTTGGGTTGCTTCTATTCTCAGAACTCATTGTCGGAATCCACTCCCACTCGAACGACTGAGCTCGGACATTTTAATATATTTGAAGCCAAGTTAGGCTGCAAATTTTTGGCGCCCAACGTGGGGCCTTAAAAAAGAAATATACCTGCTTAAATATATTCTGAGTTTGAATGGAAGTGACTTCGTTCTGGCAGCACATCACAGTCGATCGGTTCTCGGATTAATTTTTCGATTTTTTTTTATTCCATTAGCAGTCATACCGAATTTTCGTTTTCTTTTTGTACTTTTTTGATATTCGATCAAGTTTATATATATCTTTATTAATATTTTTGGGTTCCTTTATAATTGTGCATTATGGCAATCAATCCGAATTTTCTGAAGCAGAATGAATTAGCATATGAAATCGCGATTAGGCAAATAGAAGTTCCATCCTTAGTGGACGAGAAGCGCAAGGTGTTGAGAGGTTTATTAGCTCAGGAATGTTCAGATCGAAGTTTCATTCATGTGAATGACCCTTTTTCTTTTGAAGAAAATCTTATAGGGATTAAGGAAACTTTGGCGGATTTGAACGATCTGTGTTCCAAATTTAATTCTTCTTCGTCTCAACTTGAGCACAGACGCATACTTACGCGACTTACACACGTGACCGGTAGAATTCAAAGATTATCGACAGATAAGGATGAAGAGTCAGCCATTAGGCAAATTCTATACAAGGAGGTACTAATTTTAGAGGCTGATTTAGCCGAAAAAGCTTCTCCTTACGAAACGGATGCTCCTGTACTTTACTCCCGTAAAGTCCACTTGTTCACAAGCCCAAAATATAGCTTTTCCTTCTACTAGCGGCGGATCACTCTCTAAATCAATTCCTGTTTACAAATGGGGTCTAAAGAAATTTTCAGGTAAAGAACCACTTATTCCATTCTTGGAGCTGATTGAGTGCCTAAAAAGTTCTAGGGGTTGTACGGACTCAGATTTGTTTGCATCTGCAAGCGATTTATTTGAGCATGATGCTTGGACCTGGTGGCACAGTAACCATCTTAAAGACCGATTTAAGAATTGGGAAGATTTGGTATCTGCTCTGAAATCTACTTTCTTGCATACTAATTATGATTCAGTTTTATTAAATGGAATCAAGTCCCGTAAACAAACATCTCGAGAATCAGTTTCATTGTTTATATCTTCCATGGAAGCTCAATTTTATAGGCTCACAAAGTGTCCGTCAGAATCAGAAATGGTTGGAATAATCAGAACCAATTTGCTTCCTGATTATGTTAAAGCCCTTGTTCTACAGGACATTAATTCTATAGCCGAGTTGACATCTCTTTGCAAGAGAATCGAGGATACACTTTGCATAAACGTGTCTGGGCAACTTAGCGAATTGCGGGTTTCTGAGGTTAGGTCTATGGTGAAGTGTTGGAACTGTGATGAAGACGGTCATCGATATTTTGAATGTAGTAAGCCAAAATCCAAATTTTGCTATGGATGTGGTAAGAAAAACGTGACCAAATCAAATTGTAAATTTTGTTCAAAAAACGTGAACAAGGCCGTCAATCCTGCAGGTATTGGAGGTCCTTCAAGTCAAAATCCTGCTCCGAAAACAAAGGGAAAATTTCATGCGAAAAGAAAGTAAACTCATTCGATGAGGAGGATTGGAAATCTTGGCTCAAGGTTGTAGAAGATTTCTATGCATCTAGTGTAACTTCCCCAAACGTTTCAACAGGTTCTACAAAAGAATCTAGCCTATCAAATAATTTAGAGTCTGAGATCTCGACCGAGATCTATCCACTTCTGGAACGCCGTCAAAATGATAACAGACCTTATCTGACTGTTTGTGTAGGAAATGAATTCATTTCTTGCTTATTAGATAGTGGTAGTAATGTCACTATTCTTGGTTCACTCTGTATGCACCTTCTTCGAACGTTGAATTTAATCATCAATTATGATATTTCGGTGAATCTCACAACGGCCAATGGAAAACTTCAAAATACATTAGGCTATGTCGATCTTCCTATTTCCTTGCAAAATACAAATAAGGTTCTGAAGGTACTCGTTGTTCCTTCGATCACTCACGGATTAATATTGGGTATGGACTTTATACGAACGTTTAATTTAACTCTCGACTTTCGTGATTTCTCCTTTAATAATTCTGTTCTCAACGCAGAGGAATCAGTTGCAGCAGTTCGAGCTCTCGTTGGATCCGATACCTTAACTGATTCTCAGAAATTTGAGTTGGAATTTGCTGTCGATCTCTTCAAAGAAATTGCGCCATCTGATAGATTGGGTAGAACTCATCTGTATGAGCATAATATCGATACTGGAGATGCTAAGCCGATCAGACAGAGACAATATCCGTTGTCACCAGCGATGCAGGCGATCCTTAATAAGGAAATAGATCAAATGTTGGAGCTAAACATTATAAAACCAATTTCTGGATGTAGCCCCTGGTTATCACCTTTATGGTTGGTTCCGAAAAAGGACGGAACTCACAGAGTTGTTTTCGATGCCAGAAAGTTAAATTCGGTCACACTTATAGACAGCTACCCTATGCCACCTGTTGACTCTATTTTGAGTAAGGTGCGTGATGCATCTTATTTGTCGTCAATCGATTTAAAGCATGCATTTTTTCAAATATCTTTGGACGAGGAATCAAAGATCAAGACGACATTTGCGGTTCAGGGTAGAGGACTGTTTTGTTTTAACGTTTTGCCCTTTGGATTGAACAACTCGGGAAAAGCGATGGTGAGATTAATGGATGCTGTGATTGGTCCTTCTTTGGAGCCATACGTATTTTATTACGTTGATGATATTATTGTTTGCACTCCGACCTTTGAGTTGCATTTGGCGGTTTTGAGAAAACTTTTTCATCGGTTGAAGGAAGCAAATCTAACAATCAATTTTGAAAAATGTTGTTTTTGTCGGTCTTCCTTGAATTTCTTGGGTTTTGTCGTGGATGCAAATGGCTTAAGAACGGATCCATCTAAAGTTCAGGCTATTTTGGACTATCCCGTCCCTAAAAATACCACGCAAATAAGGCGTTTAATCGGTTTGATAGGATATTATCGAAGATTTCTGAAGGATTTCGCTTCGGTTTGTAGCCCAATTTCAGATTTATTGAAGGGTAGAAAGAAAGGACAACCCATCGTATGGACAGAACAAGCAAATGATGCCTTTTGCAAATAAAGTCGTTATTAACTTCAGCACCTATATTGGCTAGTCCAGACTTTTCTAGACCTTTTTGTGTCGCATGCGATGCAAGTGATAATGGCGTCGGAGCTGTCCTATTCCAGGAGGAGGATGGCCTAGAACATCCTGTCGCTTATTTTAGTAAAGTTTTGAACAAAAGCCAACGTAATTACTCAACGACCGAAAAAGAACTCTTAGCAATCGTGTTGTCGATTGAAAAATTCAGACCATATATTGAAGGTACTGAATTCACCATTATTACCGATCATTCCTCTCTCGTTTGGCTTAACTCCATGAAAAATCCAAATCAGCGTATTTCCAGATGGATAATGAAGTTGTCTTCTTACCGTTATAAGATTGTTCATCGTAGCGGATCGTTAAATAATGTTGCTGATTCACTTTCTCGTATACCTGCTGATGATGTCCAGATTTCGTTGTTGAATTTGTCTGAATTAAAATTTGACAAATGGTATAGAGGTTTGTTGATGAAAGTAGGAAAAGACCCAGATCTTTATCCTGAATTCAAAATAAGCAATGGCGTTTTATATAAACATATTCTGCCTAGGAATCGTATTATACAAGACTCACCTGAATGGAAAATAGTAGTACCATCTTTCCATAGGTTAGAGATAATGAAAGAGTTTCACGATGATCCCACGTCAGGTCATTTCGGAGTCTACAAAACTTTATCCCGAGTCTCCATGCTGTATTATTGGCCGAAGATGAAGAATTCAGTTGTTAGGTACGTTAGAAACTGCAAGGTATGTGCGTCATGTAAATCTGGTAATCTACCTCAAGCTGGCCTCATGGGTAAATATCGAAACATAAATTTTGCATTTCAGTTCCTGAGTGCAGATTTATTAGGGCCCTACACTCGATCAAAAGCGGGAAATCAATATCTTTTGGTCGTCACTGATTGGTTTTCCAAATTTGTGATGGTACAACCACTTCCAAAGGCTACCACCAAGTCTATCATAAGGTTCATCGAGAACCAAATATTTTTGGTTTTGGGGTTCCTCAGATATTCGCAGTGGATAATGGTTCACAATTTGTGTCAAAGGAATTCAAAAATCTGATGAAGAAATATAATGTGCAAAGAATATTTTATAATGCAAGATTCCATCCCCAAATCAATCCCACCGAACGTGTGAATAAGACCATTGTCACTGCTATTAGATCTTTTATAAATGGTGATCATAAGTCATGGGATCAGAATGTTCATCAGATAGCACAGGCCATTAGACTTGCAAAACACGAGAATTTGAAATATAGCCCTTCATTCGTGGTTTTTCTGAGAAATGTCGCAACTGATGGTTCATTTTATGGTCTAATTTCAGAGAACGCAGACAATGCCATCTCTATAGGAGAGAAAGTTTTGGATCCAGATTTGCTTCTCCAGATCCCTGAGCTTCACGATGATATTCGGAAGAGGTTGAAGCATTCCTATGAAATAAATGCCCGAAGGTATAACCTTAGACGACGTGACCTACGTTTGAACGTTGGAGATAAAGTTTGGAAGAAAAATTTTGTGCTTTCTGACGCTTCCAAAAACTTTTGCGCAAAGCTCGCTCCGAAGTTTGTACCTTGCATTGTGAACAAAGTGATTTCATCCCTAGTTTACAATTTGGTTGATCTGCAGGGAAGAGATTTAGGAAACTTCCATATAAAAGATATTAAACCAGATCTTAGTCAAGATGATGATTGCACAGATGATTCTCCAAATGATGGATCCAACTAAACCGTTGTTGTTCCTTTGATAACTCAAAAATGTCATACGATGAAGGCACCTCGAACTTTTAAATATTATTCATTACTTCACATGCCATATCTTGAATTTTAACTTCGTCACCAAATGAGCGAAAGATCGAATCATAAGCGTTAGAGATTACCTTACCTTCTTACCTTTTCTTAACCTTATCTTTACCTCTGAGCTGTATGCATTCATCTTCAATTATCTTACTTTCTGCTGCAGTTCAGATCATCTGATTTCGTCAGAACTCTTCTCTTCTAAGCGCTTACCCTAGTTTGGAGTGATGTATCTTTTTTCAGTCCTGTTTATGTTTTGCATATTCTTTGTGTTGAAAGATTCATAATTACTCTGAAGATTTCAGATCCTTGTGCGTCTCTTCAGATGCAGTTCGCAATCATTTGTGGTCGACGATACATATCTTATAGTGTATCTTGTGATCCGATGAATCACTGGCGCCCATTAGTTTTCTTTTATCTTCTCTTATTTCTGTAAAAGCTCTTTGTGCTCAAAGACCTTTTCTGGGGATATGGGGTGGTGTAGCGTGCTACATGCACTTTGTGCCCTCCTGTATACATATGTTCTCAACTGAAACAACCTCGCCAAGCGAGCAGACATATGTTTCATATGATAAGGACGTTGATTAACTGGAGGTATTTTACTTCTTTTCTACGTCTACCTTCGAGCAGTGCAAGTATATTGAAATATATTGCTTTCTCAAAAATTGTTTAACAATTTCTACTATTAGCTCCATTGTACATAGTAATATTCAGTTATCGTGTTTATAAAACCCTCATAAGGGTTTTTTCTGGGAGATAATTTCTTCATTTACTCCCTCGAGACTTATGAGCTTGGTATAGTTGTTTGAAAAGGAAGATAGAAAATTCCATCATCGTGAAAATTTCGATTTGGATAAATTGACGACAGCTATCATTGAAGTCCCCCAAGCATCACCATCTACAGGGACGTCATTATAACCAGAGCGACTTTACCATCCATTATTATCAACCACAAGTACACAGGGTGTACCACACAAATAGCAAGTTCAGCCACCGTCTTCAACATTGGAAAAATATATACAGGGAAGTTCAATATAATTAAAAATTGTCTCCTATATCTTAAATATTCGAATTTCTTGTTTTCGATATTATTAATCTGGTGCCAGAATATTTGTAAATATTGTAAATAAACGCTTGTAAATATTTGAGGGTTGTGATTTGCTTTCGAACTTGGGTTGCTTCTATTCTCAGAACTCATTGTCGGAATCTACTCCCACTCGAACGACTGAGCTCGGACATTTTAATATATTTGAAGCCAAGTTAGGCTGCAGTACATCCCAAAAAATTGAAATCGCAATTTTCCATTACCGAAAAAATAATGTTATCAATTGATATACTCACTTATTTTTTCCTTAGGATCTGATGCTCCTGCCAGTCAAGATCCAACAAGTGGAAGTGATTCTTTCCACAGCAAGAACATGAAGAATTATCCTAGTTGGACAAAGGGCATCAAGAAGATCAGAACAATTGGGAATCATATTTTCTACAAATCATTGTGAATATAAGTTTAATTATTTCAAGTCTATTTATTATCTATTTTTGTATATATACGTAGCTATTTGAATAACTATTCAACTAGTATTAAGTCTTTATATTAATAACTACTTGAATTTTTGCTTTTGTTTTTTAATCGTGGAAAGTAATTTAACTGACAATTTTTTTTAAAATTTATATTAATCAGATATCAGATATGGAGATGGCAGATAAAATCTGATCTTAATATTTTATATTCGAAGTGAAATAAGAAATAATTGATCTGACAATTTGATGGACCAATTGGAGAGCCGCTATATTATAGTGCTGTCACACAAAAGAATTTGATAATATCTCTGAATATAGACTTACCTATATTTTCATACTCATCAATAATGTACAAGAGCTGTGGATTCCTCAACAGGATTGCGTTCATTCACCATAATGGGCTTAGCTTCTGAAGGTCAGTGAAAGCAGTAAGTAGTTTATGAGTGAAATTTTGACTAATCTGCAGTCATGAACCAAGGATAAAAATTGGATCAGAATGCAATTACGATTACTTCATCTATTATATTTAAAAGCATCTAATTTAGTTACAATACCGTAACAACGTTTTGCCATTCGCAACACCTAATTTTCTAGCGTATATATTTCTGCGAAATTATGCAAGCCTATTTTCTTCAACTTAGCTCAAACATCTTCCGAATTACAACTTGATCAACTTGTCGCCTCCCCCTTATTACAGTGCCAAGAATTAAATCTTAACACCCGCCCACCTGCGGGCATTTATCAAGATATGTCACTGACCAATCAGAAACCTGATCGTCTATTGTCTCCTTCTTCTTCATACAGTGCCGACAATAGTGTCTCGAGCCCCGCCCATTTGTCGTTTACTACTAAATTGTGATCATATCCTGAGATAATTACAAAAACATGATGATTCGCTACCAAAACAAGGGCGTTTAGCAAGTTAAGTCGCTGGCAACTCAGAAACCTGATCCTCTTGTCGCTTCCCTCGTTATATAATGCCGACAATTAGATCTTAAGCCTTGTCCATTTGTCGTTTAACTACTAAATTCTGATCATTTCCTGAGATTATAAGAAGAACATGATGATTCACTACTAAAACGAGGGCATCTAGCAAGATAAGTCGCTGGCCAATTAGAAACCTCATCGTCTATTGTCGCCTCCTACTTCATACAGTGCGGACAACGGTGTCTCGAACCTCGCCCTTTTGTCGTTTCACTACTGAATTGTGATCATTTCCTGAGATGATTACAAAAACATGATGATTCAGTATTAAAACGAGGGCATCTAGCAAGATAAGTCGCTGGATAATCAGAAACCTCATCGTCTATTGTCGCCAACTTCTTTATACAGTGCGGACAACGTCATCAATCCATTTTTTGTGGGAAAGTTTCCATAGCTGCTCTGGTTTATCAGAGATAAAATACGCAAGCGAGAAAAATTCAGCAAGTTAGCATTTCAGTGATAATATCTGCATTTTTCACATTGTATCTAAACATTGCCCAATGAATAATTATTTTCTTGACTTTATCAAATGTTAGAATTATTTTCTGTTGAAACAGGTGAAATTTCTCTCTTGTTATATTCAAGTTTGTCGCTTATCAGCAAGTTCGCTAGTATTTTTTTTTCCGAAATCACTCGTAGATTTCATATAAAACTTTCATATTAGGTACAATCGCCAAATTTTATCTCTAGTGGTTTTATACATATATGAAAAACTTCTCTGGATACATAGCACCTTCATCTACTGATGAAAACGAATGGGCATTCCAGAAAAAAATTTCAATTTAGCAAACAGTATCGAATTGGACGAATAGGTATTCCATCACTGAGCAGATTACATAAAAGTGTCGTTCTTTATTCAATTATTTCAATCTCAATCAGAAGTTATAGGACAGGAAAAACCCAATTTCTTCATCGACTTTTTATTTTGTAACGATGTAGATGTATATATCTCCGTATCGGGAAAATAACGGAGTTTACTGGCAATGCACCACACATTTATATCAATAAGAGCCTTTATTGCCCTTTAGGGATAGAACCTATTCCTTTCAAAATAGATAAGCTTTACATTCAAGTGTCATTATCGTTTCCCAGTGGACTACGAAAGTTCTGGATTCATCGATATAAAACAATGTTCAATTCGACAGATTTTATAAAGCTCTACTTACATTTTTCTATCGTTGCGCAATGCAAATAAATGTGATGAGTTCTATTTTTGGATCAGGTCTTCCAAATGCGTTTTTTTTGCCAACGAATTTTCCAGTAGTGTAACATCCTAGGTTTTTTCAATACAAAAAAAATCGTCCTCTCATTTCACCCTATGTTGAGACGCCACTGGCCCTTACGTACCTCGAAGGAGAGTTCATGGTCAGAATAAATTATATGATTAGAATTGGAGAAAGAAAAGAAGAACGTGCCGCACTGTCAAGTGCGCGCGTCGATCTGCGTGAGTGCGCGAGAGAACAAAAAAAGAAAGAATGCAAGATGGGGAACCTTTATCGGTTGAGTTGTGAGAGAAGTATCAGAGACCCAAAAAAAAGTGTTAGTGCCTTTGTGTGAGTTCGAAAACGAAGCCATCTTACGTTGAGTGACTCTAGAATATATTTAGCAAGTATAATTGAGAGTATTGTAAATGTTATTAGTTGCTTGTCTATTTTATTAACCTTTGTTGATGAATAACATTGAGAACTTGATTGGTTCTGATTAATTTATTATTTTTCTATTGTGTTTGTAAATTAATACTGTTATTATGCAATATTATTAGGTTTCATCAAAAATTAACTTACAAAGATGGAGCACTCTGGCCTTTTCTCGTCAACGATTCAACGACCTTGAGAATTCTCAGTTGAATTGTTGTAGCTTAAAATTATAAGATATTTTAGTAATAAATTAAAATAGATTGCAAATGATGAAAATACAAATTAACAGTGGAAATATTGCTACTCACGAAATTGCGTATTGGTTCCTGAAGTAAGTCGTTCAGAAACACTTGTGATGAAAGAAAAGTGCTTTCATATTTCTACAATGTGTTACGGGGGTGTAACCGATCAATTTTATTTACTGTACCCTATGGTACAATAGGAATTGCCAACCGCTCTGAGGGTCTGGACCTGTGATTAAACATGAACATATGGAGACCTCCACTATACTAGTGGTAGTACCAGTATGGTTGTTATGGAATAATGGATGCAACCAGTGTACGTAGCACCATGGTCTTATATCAAAGGTTAAAGTTGTTAAGTTACACCTGTCTCATGTAATCATTATGTATATTTTGTACCGTTGTAATTGGTCATTTTACTGTGTAATGTACTTGCCTTACTATTCCTGGTAATTGTTGTGTATATTTCATACTGTGTTAACTTATTCTTCTTTCTGTCGTGATGTATCTTCTTGTTGTCGTTATGTATATTTCCTTCGGTTGATTATGTAGATTCTCTGCTTTCATTATTTATATTGCTTATTATCGTTTACCTATATCTGTTTCTGTTATTTATGTCCATAATGCATTCTGGTTATTCTGGTCCTTATTATTTACTTGTGATGGATATTCTATTAAAATTTGTTGTGTATTTATTCTATGATCTCGTACTACTATCTATTTATCTATATGCTCGTATTACATGATATTTCATTTAGGGGTCTCGAGATTGTGGACCATTCCTATACTGTTGTATGAGATTTCTTAGGTTCCTGGATCGAAGGCCTTGAAGGGCCGGTTCCAAAGCCTTAAGGCAGGGACCGTTACCATCATGTGCTATAAGGCATGAGAGAATATACTTTTTTAATCAACCGCGAAACTTTCTGTCATTTTTTCAGAGCCGCCGCTGGAACTCCATGACCTTCCCCGTGTTCCCAATTCCTTAGCTCATACAATATTATAGTTATGGCTCACATACCCTGGGGCCGTGACCATGACGATGGTCATAATTAGTCGTTTACGTATTTGCCATGATTATTATCCTGTTGCATTATTGGAGTTTATATTTACAATGATTATTAATTCTTGTTGTATTATTGAAGTTGCTCTACTTATTATGATTCCTATCTGTTTTGTATTGTTATTGTTTTCTCAGAATTGTTATACTTGCCTTTGCTAGCTGTTGATGATTAACCATTTAGTTTTTAACAAGTGCCCTAACATCACCTAACATAAGGGGTTTTCTGCCTGAGGCTTTCCCTATATTTTTCAGACCCTGAATTAGTTGATTGTTTGGATCTAAGTGTTGTGTTTTATTTACCATCTTTGTTTCCTAATTAATTTCACTAATCTCAATTATCACGAACTTTAATTATTACGTAAACATAACATAGAGTCCTACCCTTGTTAGACGATCACATTAAATGGCCAAGTCTTTGTATCTGAAGTTAGTCAGACTCCATTGTCTTAGTTAGTTTTGAAAATAATATTTTCCGCAAATCGCCAGGAAATTTTGACATTCCTGTCAAAATTTCATGAAAAAAAAAGTCAGGACTTCCTTACTGTAAGGAAATGTCATTTCCTTACTGTAAGGAAATGATATTTCCGTACAGTTGTTAGTGTTCTACATAAATGATAGAGAACACATTGCTTATAAGGAATTGATTTATATTTTGAAAACATCAAGTCATTGCTGAATACATTTTTAAGATCAATTTGTTATATTTACAGTAATTTGACAGTTAGTACAATTGTTGAACATTGAGGAACACTCTTAGAACTATGAGAAACATTTTGGACAACATGCAGGGTGGAAGGGTCATTTTGTTGAATATTTGGTTCTGTGAAAATTTTATTTGCCACCTCAACCTTATTGTTAAGTGATTCTTCGATATATCCTTCAGCAACGTTTGATGACTTCCATCCGCCATGCAAGCAGTGACCAGTATATTCTGTCGGATTTACCAAGTTCAAATAAGTAGCAACTATTTTGGGCATTTTTCTAAATTGATGAATTCCTACCACATGTCTACAACCCTTTCCGCTTTGATAATTAAAGAAAAATTGGTCACTGTTCATATTTTCTGGTCTTAACAAAACATACTTTCGATAAACATTCAAGTATATCTGATTAACACAAATGATCTTGGTTTGTTGGTTTTCGAATCAGGTATGCCGATTAAAAGCTTAGATTCTAAGTCTTCTATATCGTGTACAGTCATTCGGACTAATTCATCCATTCTACAGGCCCCAGAAATACGAAATATTACAGCCACCTGAAAAATAAATAAAGCTATCTAAATCTATCTAAATAGAAATTAAAAACTTGTAAATTACCTTAATCATTAAATTTTCTTTATCTGGAGCTTCCTGGGTAAATTTTTCAATTTCCTCCTTCGTTAAAATCTTTGATTTCTTTTGCCCTATAACCTTGAGCTTGCCGTTTCAATAAAGAACGAAGTTTTGAGTATGTAGATATACCTACATTGTGTTTAAGTGCAAGGGTTGACTTCAGCATTGAATAATTGGCCCATAATGTTGAAGATTTCATCTTTAAACAAAGGTCTAGGAAGTATGCCATTACAACATTTTCTGAGAGAAAAACTAGTATTTTTACGCATGCGATAATCCACAAAACGTCTGTATGCGTTTTCGTACTTTTCTCTTGATTTCTTTGGCAATAATTCTAATGAAGCAGTATTCACTGCCTCAACCAGTTCTGGAGGAGTCCCAGGAATGGAAATTTCATCATCACTTATCATTTTACTTTCGAGAACACCAGCAATTAAATTTATAAGCGTCAAATTTGACAATTCAACCTCAATACGTTTCATAGTAACCCAAGTAATGATGAATAATCCGTGGTCAAAATCGATTCTGTCCGTCCGTTCCGTGAACACGATAACTCTCGAAGGGATGAAGTTAGAGAGTTGAAACTTTCAGAATAGGTTTGAGGTATAAATATCTCGGCTAAGTTCGTTATTCGGTCAAATCGGCCGAATAGGTTCGAGTAACAAAAAAATTTTTTTCAAATGACACTGTTCAAATAAAAATTTTTTATGGTGCAGTTTTATCAGACGTATACAAAAATACCACTCTCAACTTCGACAAGCTAATAGTTCTGGAGATATGATTTTTCAAAATTTAAATAATTGTCAGCGACATTGAAGGATCTCTATATCTCCATGAAAGTCTCTACGTTCGGTTGAGTAACGGTGAGAATCGTCAGAATTATTTTCCAAGTAGGAGAGTACAGGTTCAATTCCGTACGGAGTTTGAACTCAAGAAGTTTTTATCAACATTGATTATTATTTGACCTAATCTTAGAGATTTCAACTTCAAAACTTGTATTTTTATTCAAATAGGTGTTAATGTCTATATATTTTTTATCAACAATATTCAATCATCTAATCTTGCATTAAGAGAGGGGGGGTCTCGACAAATATCACGAAAATACTAGTTTGACATGTTTTTGACAAATTAATACTTAGGAATATGTTACTTTCAAACAATTGAATAATTACTCGTAAGTGGTTTTCAAGAGCGCCTAAGCCAACTGACCTCACGTCAGTGCTTTCTAAATTTTTTTAAATCAATCAATATCTGTCGAATTTTAAACGATTTGCGGAAAAATAGTATGTTTACCTCGTAGGAAAATCCATATTCCTGGACTCTGTGTTGCTAAGTCTCGGCTTGCGCCTCTCGACTTAGCAATCTTCACAGTCGTCCAGGAATGTTAAGCTTTTTCCTACCCGGTAAAAATGTACTATAGTCATTTTTTCGAAAGAAAAAGTGGCAAATGTTACAGTAGTAGGAGAAATTTTGATTACTCCGCTCAGATTTCACATCAAAACCCAATTGAGAATCACAGCTGGTACATCGAAATACCAATCATATTCTTTTCGCGAGACATAGAGATAAAAGAAAATAGAAGTCGTAAAATCATCGAATTATATCATTGATCTCAAAACATCAGTATTTCAACGATTGAAACACAGATACATATTAATCTGTGGTTGAGCAATAGATACGAATGGTTTGACAACAGATGAATATTGATTGTATACGTCAACATTAATGGAACTTCAAAAGACGGTTTCGATGAAATATCAATATAATATACAGAGAAATATAAAAAACCTAATCATGGCTTTCTGCGGAGAATGAAACTACAAGCTAGATGAATATGAGAATAATGAAAAACCTGGGCATTAATATGATGACCGGGATTACAAAGAGCATTGTACTGATGGTTAACTATTTTGGATATAGTAGCTTAAACATTAAAGAAAAATATATGATATAGCGGAAATTTTTTTAAATCTTTTTGAAATATTTTTACTTCGATTTATACAGTGTGTTGAAAGTTCAAGCGCCTTTTAGACAATTATAGAAGAATTTCTTTCAAATCTGAAAATTGAGATAATGATATTGTTCGTTATACTCTACAGAGTTAATAGTTATTTAATCAACTAATTTATTAATGATAGCGATTAGTGGTCGAGATAGCGACCATGTTAATGTTCGAGACTATAAATCGCTAGATTAATGAACGAGTTGATTACAAGATTTTTCCGTCGACCTCATTATGAATTAAAAATAAATTATTTATTCAAATAAATTTTATTTCTCACAATATAGAATTTGACAATGAAAATATCGATGCTCACTTTGACATATTTATATTTATGCTTCTAATTGAACAATTCGTAAAATTCATAGACGGAATTTTCGAGATGTGACAATCTGAATAGTTCACATTTACATCGTTACTGACGATTTGCGATAAGGAATGTGTGGAACTGGTGGGAGCTGATGTACTAATTACTGGCGAACGATTATCGCATAAATTTTTTTCAGCATTTTCTAAGCTATTTTCCATCGAGTTTTCGATATACCCTTCTGTAACAGATGTTGATGTCCATCCTCCAAGCTGCAAAATCTGCTCTACTTTCCGGAAGGATAGATGCAGAAGAATGCCGAAAACAGTGACCCATATACAGATTGGGTTGTTCTAATTTGAGCAATTTTGCAATTAACAATGGTAATTTTTAAAACGTATTGCTTCCTACTGGCTATATTGAGCATTTAAAGTTCTTGTAAAAGACGATAAACTTTTCGTGCGGAGTGTCAATTGTTCTCTAGGATATACAGGGTGGCCATTTGAAAACGAAACAGACGAGATTACAGACGAAATAAATATTTTCGATAGAAATGCTCGGACAGGTCGATTTTTGTTTCGAGGGGGACAACTTAAGATGTAGGTTACGGACGCATAGCGCTTCAACCCTTGCTACTACAACCCTCACCCCCAATTTTTGAATAGGGAAGATGAGGTGAGTGATACCTCATTTGAAAGGTATTTTATACTGATTTCAGCACAGTAATTGTTTTTTCAATTTATGCATTAGTTCTTGAAATATTCATGCGTTAGTTAATTTTATCACTTTTCATAGAATCAGGCTTCAATAATAGGTTGAAAACAGGAGCTGCTTTCATTGATTTATCTTCGGCATATGACACTGAGTGGAAAGATGGATTAATTTTCAAACTCTATAACCATCTGAAGTGTGGGAAAATGGTACGATTATTAGAAAATATGTTATCTGATAAAAGGTTTCGTGTTTTTATTGACGAAAAGAGTAGCAATTTCAAAACATTGAAAACGGTCTTCCTCAAGAATCAGTTTTAGCTCCTTTACTTTTCAATTTATATCTAAGTGATTTACCCACGATATCATCTCAGAAATTTGTATATGCCGATGACATTGCTATTGCTTACCAACATTCGGATTTCCATACTCTGAAAAACATCTGATTTGGAAAGCTTAAAGAATTATTTTATTGAGTGGCGATTATATCCCAATCTCAACAAAACAGAGGTATCTTGTTTCCTTCCAAATAACCATGGAAAATATAGGAAACTAGCTGTAACTTTCAATGATTCTCCTATCGAACATAATTTCTATCCAAAATAGTTAGGAGTTGAATTCTTTTCTCAATTACGAGGTTCATTTAACTGATCTGAGCCTAAAACTAAAAACTAGGAATAATATTGTTCAGAAATTAGCTGGATCCTCTGTAACATCCCAGGTTTTTCCAATACAAAAAAATCGTAGTCTCATTGCACCCCATGTTGATACGCCCCTGGCAGTTACCAAACCGTAGAAATAAAATTCCATGGTCAGAAAAAAGAAACTGCTGCCACTGCTAAGGCTGACCTGCGCCTGGTGAGGGATCCAGAAAGAAAGGATGCGAGATGGCGGGGGTCATTAGTGGTGAAATTGTGAGGGAAGTAACAGTGACCCAAAAAGGGGTGTTTAGTGCCTTTGTGTGTGTTCGAAAACGAAGCCATTTTATGTTGAGTGACCCTAGAATATATCTCGCAAGTATAATTGAGACTATTTTAAATGTTATTAGTTGCTTCTCCATTTTATTAATCTTGGTTGAGAAATACCATTGGGAAATGTATTGGTTGAGTGTATTTATTATTTCTCTGTTATGATTGTAAATTAATACTGTTATTATGCAATATTATTTGGTTTCATGGTGTATTAGGTGGTGTTTGGGCCTTTGTCATTAATACTGTTGTCTTGTGAATGTAATTCCTTTGTTCACATAATGCTTTGTTTGATTCATATAACCCTATTTCATTTGTTCACATAATGCTTTGTTTGATTCATATAACTCTATTTCCTTTGTTCGCATAATGCTTTGTTTGATTCATATAACTCTATTTCCTTTGTGCACTTAATACTTTGTTTGATTCATGTAACTCCTTATAGCATTTGATTCCATCATTTTCGATATTATTGCCTTTGCAGTTCAGGTGTCTACCATAACAACGAATGCCTTATTTTACAGCTTTCTACAATGTGTTACCGGAGTGTAACTGATCAACTTTATTTACTGTACCCTACGGTACAATAGGAATTGCCAATCTCTCTGTAGTTCTGAGCCTGTGATTAAGCAGGAACGTATGGAGACCTCCACTAGTGGTAGTACTAGTATGGTCGATATGGAATAATGGATGTAACCAGTGTACGTAGCACTCTGGTGTTATATCGAAGGTTAACGTTGTTAAGTTACCTCTACGTCATGTTATCATTATGTATGTCTTGTACTGTTGTTCTTGGTCATTTTACTGTGTAGGGTACTTGCCTTACTAGCCATGGTTATTGTTGTGTATATTTCGTACTGTGTTAACTTATTCTTCTTACTGTCGTGATGTACCTTGTTGTCGTTATGTATATTTCCTTCGGTTGATTATGTAGATTTTCTGCTTTCATTATTTATATTGCTTATGATCGTTTACTTATACCTGTCTCTGCTATTTATGTCCATAATGCATTCTGGTTCTTATTATTTACTTGTGATTGATATTCTATGAATATTTGTTGTTTATTTATGCCATGATCTCGTACTGCTATTTATTTATCTATATGCTCGTATTACATGATATTTCATTTAGGGGTCTCGAGATTGTGGACCATTCCTATACTGTTGTATGAGATTTCTTAGGTTCCTGGATCGAAGGCCTTGAAGGGCCGGTCCCAGACGCCTTAAGGTAGGGACCGTTACCATCATGTGCTATAAGGCATGAGAGAATATACCTTTTATATCAACCGCGAAACTTTCTGTCATTTTTTCAGAGCCGCCGCTGGACCTCCATGACCTTCCCCGTGTTCCCAATTCCTTAGCTCATACAATATTATAGTTATGGCTCACATACCCTGGGGCCGTGACCATGACGATGGTCATAATTAGTCATTTACTTATTTGCCATGATTATTATCCTGTTGCATTATTGAAGTATACATTTGCTGTGATTATTAATTCTTGCTGTACCATTGAAGTTGCTATATTTACCATGTTACCATACTCTTGTATTATGGAAGTTGCTCTGATTATCCTGATTATCGTCTGTGCTGTATTGTTATAGTTTCTTTTCCTAGATTGTTATACTCACCTTTGCTAGCTGTTAATGTTTCATCATTTAGTTTTAAACAAGTGACCAAACACCACCTAAAGGGTTTTATGCCTGAGGCTTTCCCTATATTTTTTAGACCCTTAATAAATAGCTGATTGTCTGGGTCTAACTGTTGTGTTTTATTTACCATCTTTGTTTCCCAATTATTTTCACTAATCTCAATTATCACGAACTTGAATTATTACGTAAATATAACGTAGAGTCCTACCCTTGCTAGACGATCACATTAAATGGCTGTCTTTGTATCTGGAGTCATTCAGACTCCAGTGCCGTAGTTAGTTTTGAAAATGATATTTGTCATTCTTTTCGAAAGAAAAAAGTGGCAAATGTTACACCTCTTGGGGTGCTGATGCTTCCACTTCTTCGTACAGCATCTCTAGCCCTAGTCTTTTCTCCAGCTGAGTATTGTTGCTCTGTATGGTTTAATAGTGCACATACACAAAAAATAGATGCACAATTGAATACATCCATGAGAATAATTACTGGCACCATAAGATCTACACCGGTTCATTGGTTACCAGTATTGTCTAATATTGTCCTCCCCATATTCGCAGACAGACTGCAGCTCTGAATTCTTGGAATAAATATCATTCTTTTTCCCAATTTATTCCCAATTATTTCATATTTTCCACAAAATAGAATTCCCAGATTGAAGTCACGTAAACCATTATGGCATAATACGTTCTTCAATATGAACATAAGTGATAAAGAATTATGGAAGACTGAGTGGAACTCTTACGAAATGTTCAATAAATATCTCGTTTCTGATCCTTCTGAAAAAGTTCCTGGTTTTGATCTTCCAAGAAAAATTTGGACAGTTCTTAATCGTTTGAGAACAGGTCATGGTCGTACCAATGGCATGCTATTTAAATGGAACTCAGTTCCTAGTGCAAGTTGTGAATGTGGAGAAGCAGAAGAAACAATACCTCATCTCATCGATAGTTGTCCCATATATAAATTTCAAGATGGTTTTAGGGCTATTCATGATGTTTCCAACTCTTTCTTGGAATGGGTTATAAATTTCAAACGAATATGATAGGTATTTTTGTTATTCAGTTCTTTTTTCTGCTTTTGTCTTTTTATTTCCAGATTCAATGTGAACACCTTGAAGAAGTCTCTGTCTCCACCAATAGAAGATCGCTTTTGAAGAAAGAAGTCCCTGAAATATATTTCAGCTTATTTTTTGTATTTTCACACTTAGACGGGGAGCCAGGGTTTTTTTCACAGGGTTTTTTTCCCTAGGCTTTTATGTCATACGCCGAATTGTATGACACCCCGTTACTAACCCTGATCTATATGCTTTATTGTTTGCTAATTAAATATTGTCAGCCAAAAGTTCAAAAGAATATATATATATATCACTTAAATAAATTTTAATTGACATTTCGTACTTCCGAAACACCAAAATTTCCGTACTTGTATTTGAAATTGCAAAACATCCACCACTGGGCAAATGAAGTCATACCGTACCTGTTAATGCTACTAGGGTCAGATGTTCGACTAGCTGTTTTATTCACAGAAATCATTCTCCAACTGTACGGTATCATAACGATTTGAAGTATTGATTTAAGAAATAAGACTTTTCAAAGTAAAGTAAATAGTTTATTAAAAACTCTCATCAATTAATTAAATATTTAAATTGTTCACCATTAGCTTCCATACAATGAAATTAGTTTTGTTCGAAACGATGGCGCAAATTTTGCAATACGCTTTGTTTGTTCGACATCTTGGAAGCCACAGTCATGGTTGTTTTGAAGCTCAAAATGTCGATTTTTCACAAAAAACACTACAAGTGCCATGAAAACACCACTTCATTTTCAAATACTTAGTTAAGAATATTTCGAGAACTAATGCATAAAATGGAAAAACAATTATTGTGCTGGAATCAGTATAAAAATACCTTCCAAATGAGGTATCACTCACCCCATCTTCCCTATTCAAAATTTGGGGGTGAGGGTTGTAGTAGCAAGGGTTGAAGCGCTATGCGTCCGTAACCTTCATCTTAAGAAACAGAAATCGACCTGTCCGAGCATTTCTATCGAAAAAATTTATTTTGTCTGTAATATCGTCTGTTTCGTTTTCAAATGGCCACCCTGTATATCTCTTGATTGTACGCTTCTTATTATCCACCACAGTGAATATCCTTTTCGAGGGCGTTTTGGATGAATTCATTGTTTTTGTTGAATGATTGTTTGGGCTATTACCATCATCTATTGTGGATGTAATGATTTCCGACGTTTCGATAGACATCTTCTATCTTTATCAAGGAGAAAAGTAAGAAACCTTTTGAAAATTATCAATTTTCAAAAAAGTCAATATTGACAGAAGTCATGAAAGAAAATGAACGATGTTATATACTCATCTGTGATATGATGATCTTTTTTAAGTTGGATCGAACTATCGGCGTCCAAACTTCTGGCAGATCTATAGATGGAGCACTTATGGAATCAGGTGTTATTTTCATAAATGCTGCTTCTTTGATTTTTCTTCTTGCAAGTTTTTCTTCTTTGGATATTATTGATGCTTCATTCCACTTTATACGATGATTCTCATCTACAACATGTTGGACCAACCAGGATTTGTCGCTGTCTAGTACTCGTAGAAGCTTCTGATGTTCTGTTATTCGTACATTCAGAGGGCGTTTAGTTTCTCCGATGTAAGATCTTCCGCACTCGCAAGGTAATTCATATATGCAGTTCTTTGTCCTTTGTGTCTCATTATTAGGCTTAACTTTTGTAAGTTTAGCTCTGATAGTGTCTTGAGTTTTGAATGCAGTCGTTATGTTGTATCTATTTCCAATTCTTCTCATTTTCTCCGACAAACCTTTTACATAAGGAATTACGGTTTTAATGGTCTGGTTTATATCTGTTGGTTCAGGTTGACTTTCTCTTGTTCGTTTAGCTTTTTCTAATATCTTTTGGGGTAGCCATTGCTTCTAAGAGTTTTCGAGATGTTATTTATTTCTTCTTTTTTTGTCTTCTTCAGTGCAACAAATATTTATTGCTCTATCAAATAAACATTTTGCTACTCCCAATTTAGTGTTTAGTTGGTGGTTTGAATCAAAATGTAGATATTGTCCTGTGTTCGTTGGCTTTTTATACACAGTGGTTCTTGGGATTCCATTTTGTTTATGTACGAGTACATCTAGGAATGGAAGTTGTCTGTCCTTCTCGATTTCAATTGTGAATTTAATTGATTCCTCTTGATTGTTTAGATATTGAAGGAATCCATCTATAGTGTCTCTTCCATGTTGCCAAATAATGAAAGTATCATCTACATATCTTTTCCACAGTTTGGGTTTAAGTGCATATTTTTCTAATGCCTTCTGTTCGAAAATTTCCATATATAAATCAGCTAAAATTGGTGATAGTGGTGAACCCATGGCCATTCCAAATTCTTGTTGATAAAAGATGTCTTCAAATTGGAAATATGTTGTTTCAATACAAATAGAAAGCATTTCCATAATTGCATTCACGCTTAGTGTAGTTCTTTCACTAAGGGTTTGATCTTCTTCAATAGATGATGGTAATAGCCCAAACAATCATTCAACACGAGCTCCATCATCAACAATATCTCGTCATCAACGAATTCATTGTTATTAAAAATTTCGAGCCTATATCCTGCACATTATTTATCTGTAACTTATACAGCTCATCTTTTCGCAATGCTCCGGATACTCCAAATATCGAAGCGACCTCCAAATAAAAAATTGAAAGATACATATTTTATATCCACGAGGCAATAAGAAAAATTTATAAACTTAATTTAATTGAGTTTTATATTTACCTTTGACATCAAGAAAATACTGTCTGGAGCATTTTGTTACGCGTATTTTATTCAAGGCGAAATAATGAACCTCTAGGCAATTGTTTGAGCAGCGTATGTTCTCTTCGTTCACTTAGCGGCCAGAGTTTGAACAGATCTCCGCTTCATATGCGCGCATGTTTATAGTTTATAACAGTTTTTGCGATGAATTTTCTTTCTCGAAACTTGGCGAACATTTGAAGAACGAAAAATTCATTATTCTGGTATCACGAAGAGAAGTACTTATATCTTTATCGAGATTTCCTTCGGGGATTTAAAGCCCTCTTCGTATAGAAATTAATTAAGGAAAGCTGGAAAATTGGCATTATTTTCTGACTGATCTTGAAAATCGAGGATTTTATTAATAATTTCTTCAGATATCTCACGATAACCCCAACCACCATCAAAGGTAAGCTAATATTATCGTCTTCAGGAAGGAAAATTCTAATCGTAAATATTGTTTAATTTTAGGGTTCTCTTATTCTACATACTATATTTTACTTTATGGATTTTTTTTTATTTTGGTTATGTATGCTTCCATAGTATGTTTTTGTATTTTCAAGTAAATAGATGTAAATAAAACACACTGTAGTTTAAATACTTCTTTGGCGATCGATTTCGGCTCCGATTAAGCCATCATCAGGCCAGCTGAAATTACATTTTGCAATCATAATACTGTTATTTTTTATAAAAATGGTCATGAAGAATGAGTAAGAACGTGCAAAGGAACGAAGAAGAAAAATGTGTTATCCTGAAATATTTTCTTCTATTACGTTTTCTGTAGGGTGTGTGATGTTATAAATGTCGAAGGTCTCGTCGTGTATAATATGCAAAACGTGGTAGAGTTAGACGTCATATAAGATCAGTCTAAGTGTCATATGTCAAGTTTCAAACTCTGTGTGTTGCGTTCGGGAAGCTAATCATCTTTGTTATGCTATTATCTCGTAGAATAAAATCTGAAGAATCGTTCAATAGATGTTGATTATTTTCCAGTTGCTCTAACAATGTTAATTTGTAATAATTATGCTCTTTATGTAGTATTTTCAAGTTGTCAAAGTGAGGGTTGTGTTTATGTTCGTCTAGATGGCATCCTAGGGCTGATTTAGGTGCATTCCTGCGGTGTTCGTTGATTCGTTTTTTGAAATTACGTGTGATCATTCCTATATAAAATGCAGGACAATCTGCACAGTTAATCTTATATATTCCGTTCTGTTCTTCTTTTTTAGTTTTTGTCTTGTTGTTAACTAAAAGATTTTCGATATTTTTATGTCGACCATTTGTTAAAGTATATTCATATTTATGAACGATACGTTGGATGTTTCTCTGTAAACCTTCATAGAATGGAATAGTTAGATATTGTTTTCTTTTAGTAATGTGGGGGTAGATTTTCTTCAATGTTGTTTTTCTTCGGATTGAAATGTATATCTGTTCTAAATACTCTCTAGTGTATTGATTACTGAAGCCGATTTGGTATATAATATTCTTTTCTTTATTGTATTTTTCAGGGATAGAGGAATGTTGATTAGTCTGTGAAAAAGAAAGTCAAAAAGCAGTTTTCTTCAACATTGGTGAATGATATGAGTGGTATGGTATGATATCATCGGTTTGTGTAGGTTTTCTATAAATATCAAAAGAGAATGAGTTGTCTTCATCTAGAGTAATAGTTAGATCGAGAAAATTTAGGTTTTAGCTATTGAGTGTTCGATGGTAAATTTAATCTTAAACATAGAATTGGTGGTTTCTGAAAATCTTTCAAGTTCTGTCTCAGATCCGTCCCAGATGCAGAAAATGTCATCTACGTATCGTCTCCACATAACTATATTTTTCTTATATTGTAGTTGCATAATTTGTTCTTCTATATGTTCGACGTAGAATTCTGCGATAAGGCCGCTAGATGGTGAACCCATAGGTAATCCATCTTTCATAGTATATATGATGTCTTCGAACATGAAAAAATTTTGTTCTGTTATAAGCAAACATAATTTTAGTATATTATCAATGTCAGATTTGTTCAGATCTAATAAATTCTCTGAATTGTGGTGTCTTAAGAGTTGCTCTGTTGCTCTCTAATTAGTGTAAGTGAATCTTTGATGGGCACATTCGTGTACAGATTGATTATGTCAAGGTATAGTATTTATTTGGGTCTAGTCTGTGAGATGTAATATGTTCTATTAATTCTAAAGAGTTATTTATTGCATACTTGAATTATACCCCAACTTACGTGTGAAGAATTGGTTGATAAACCTTGAGATCTTGTGTGCGGGTGAGGAAATCGCTTGAAGCTATAGGTCGGATGCTTTTTCAGGTTTATGCAGTTTAATGGTACTGTATAGTTTTGGAATCTGTGGATTTTCTCTTTCAAACTATATTCAGAGTGTCCGTATTTTATTAAAGTGGTATTTGTCTCTTTGAGTGTTTTATTCACCTTTGTTGTGTATTTTAATAGGGGTTATTTTTTATTTTTGTTATACCGTTGTTACTGAAGAAGTCAAGTGTTTTGTCTATGTAAAATGTCCTCTCAAGTAATACCAGTCCTGCATTCTTGTCAGCTTTAGTCATAATGAGGTCATTATCAAAGATGTTTTTACGAATCTTCTTTATACTTTTAGGAGATTTTTGTTTGCTATATATTGTTTACGGTTGCACGCTCTACCCTTGTATCCTTGATGATGGCTTAATCGGAGCCGAAATCGATCGCCAAAGAAGTATTTAAACTACATTGTGCTTTATTTACATCTATTTACTTGAAAATTTACTTTATGGAATTGTAAATATACAATCGTATTTCTGTTTGGATTGCCGTGAGCTACTAAATGTAGTACTGGAAGGGCTATTGGAATTTTGGATTGAGATAGCAGCTAGGAATATTTTTGTATTACTAGACCGAATTTTTTTTGGATAAGTACCCCCCAGGGGACATTTACTTATATTTTGTATATTTGAGAAATTGTATATAACAGTGGGATTTATGATTAGGTTGAATATTTAGGGCATAGATAATAGATCAGAGATAAATAGAAATTTAGGAATTTTAGGATTAAAATAATTAGGAAAATAGGGTAGTAGTTAGGTATAAGTTAGTAGATACGGATAGGAAGAATAGGCTTTTAGTAATTAGGAAAATAGGTTTAGCATTAGGATAGTAAAGTTTCAGAAAGTAAATATAGCATAAGGTGTACAGAAAATTCAAATTCTTTTTCTTTCCTACCAACTCTCATTTGTTCACTTCAAAGTAATTGATCTTTAATTTTCAATTGACATAATTTGGTAATTTCAGGAAGTAGGTGGCCAGATATTCAATTATTTTTGTAAAGTAGTAACACGTAACAATTTGCTATAAACTCTTTTTACATGATCTTTCTCGGGAAGTTTCTGATTTCTTAGGAATATAACCTACTTTTTTGTCCCTTAATGAACATTACCAGTTTGTGATATCTGCTTATATCAATATTCCTTTTAATGTTCAATGTTGCTTTCAGCATTGAATACTTTGGTCATAAACTTGCTAAGCATCTCTTTTATGCAACACTCTTAAAGTATGCCAACAAAACTGTTTCAGAATCATCGAAAACGTTCTTCTCCTCGCACCATGACATGAATTCTGCTTAGGTTTTGTCATACAAATGTTGGCATTTTTCAGGTAGCATGGTCAAAGTTGCTGCTTCAGCCATTTCTGCAACGTCCGGGAGAGATAAGGGGATATTGACTTCGTTACTCATTGTGATTAAAGTAACTGGCGATATTAGATATACATTAAGAATGAAAGCAGCTTTATTACCTACTCGTAATTTGACAGATTGATTATGTTTGGATTTGTTTCATTATTTCTTTTCTCCTTGGAATAACAATGGAACCAGAGATAAATACGACTATTCTGTGATTGAAGAGTGAGAGTCACAGGCCTCATACATAAAAATTGAGAACGCACTGACGTGAGGTCAGATTGCTTTGGCGCTCTTGTTGAGCTACTTGCGAGTAAATATTCAAACCTTAACAAATCTATAAGCTCTCTGATCGGGTGAACAATAGTCTTTTTCCATACTATGGGACAATGTGATGTAAATATGAAAGCCTAATGAATATACAAACCTTTATCTCAATTTGTAAATGTAAATTTTATTCGCCACCAAGAAAAAAAAGATTACATGGCACGTCATATGAATACATTCAGCAATATTACACAAAAAGAGATAAAAGAGTAAAAAAACACACCAATATATATACAAATATAGCACAATATATCCTAATGCAATTCAAAATTTCAATTCACAAACATGTTGAAGACAACACAAGTCAGAACTCGAATCTCATAAACTCGTCAACAGAATAAAATACGTTCTCCAATAATAAATTTTTGGTCTTTCTTTGAAAAACTGATTTTGGCAAGGTCTTCATAGATTGAGGAAGCTTGTTGTACAGTTTGATGCACCAGTAATTCACTGCAACCTGAGTGGACTTTACTCTATGAAAATTGCTCCTGAACTCATCTCTGTGTCTGGTGTTGTACGAATGGCAATCGCTGACTTGAGTCACGGCCGTCTTAACATGTATTAAGACGGCCGTGCTTGAGTGAACCCATTTTTGTTCGAGTGGACAAATTTCAAGCACTCTAGAATGAAAATAGAAACGATGGTAAGTATCCCATGCTTCTTAAATAGTTCGCGACAACTATGTGCTCTTGGTACACCACTCAAAATTCTTACTGCCTCCTTCTGCTTCAGGAAAATCCGATCTAGACCTGGACTATGCCCCCATATTAGTATCCCATATGTCGCCACAGAGTGAAAGTTCGAAAATAAGTCAGCTTACAAACACCATCGGTAGAGATAGCCTTCATACGCCTCATAGTAAAAGGGCTGTCGACAGTTTCCTGGTAAGCAATGAGATATGCTCTCTCCAACAAAGATCATTCTCCAAGGTTATCCCAAGTAGTTTCAGACTATGTTTTTCCTTGTTATTTAAATTGAAATTCAGTCTTTGAGTTTTGTCTTTGTTCAATTTTAGACCATTGAAGGTAAACCAGTCCTCCGCAACTCGCAGGGTCTCATTGCACAACCGCTCCAGCCCCTCCTGTGAAGACGCAATATTAAGAAAGGATGTGTCATCGGCATATAATTCCGTTGCGTCGCACGGAACATTTGCTGGTAAGTCGTTGATGTACACGACGAACAACAACGGACCCAGTATCGATCCCTGTGGGACTCCCATATTTATCTCCCTAATTCCGGAGTTTATACCTCCATGTGACCACCTGCTTTCTATCAGTCAAATATGATCTGATGAATTTTAAAGCTGTACCTCTAACTCCATAGTACTCCATCTTCTCTAGTAGTATTTCCCTGTCAACACAATCAAAAGCCTTACTGAGATCCAACGCAAGTATTTCAGGGTGTAGATGATGGTCTAAGGCCTCTGTGATTCCCGCAATGAGTTCAACTATTGCTGAAGTAAGAATTAGAAAATAACTACTAATAATTTTCACAAAATTTTGTTCTATGCTTCTCCTAAAAACTTACGTCATTGCTTTTCTGAGTTTTGACAACGTCATTAAATTCTTTCTCTATGAAAAAAATTTTTGATTAATATTACGTCTGTGCTTTTCTGAATTTTGACAACGTCATCGACATCGAATTCACCTCTATGAATTCTATGAAAATTTTGATTGATATTACGCCAACTGACACTGATATCTAGGTCCGCAAGTTGTCAAACGAATATCGATCTGTGATGGCAAATCTTTCAATGACAAAGCTCGACTTCATGACATTTCTATTTTTCTCTTGAGTAAATGAAAAAATGATCATATCTTCAGAAGGGGCAAAGCTCCGACAATGAAATTTGAGGATGAGTAAGATATAGGTAACCTCAATATATATACGGATATTTATTTAAATCTAAATGAAGTCTTAGGAGATATTGAGTATTGAAAATTTTTTTTTGGAAATTTTTTAAAAATTTTCTAGCGTGACGATTTCTGCGAAATTTTGCAAGCCGTTTCGTTTCAGCCTCCCTCAATAACATTCCAAGTATCAACTTGATCGGATGGATATTCTAGTAGTTATTGAGGAAACAAAATTTCAGATGTTCATACCTACTGAACCATGCGACGGATTTGGCCCAATAACGAACTTGACCGAGATATTTGGACAATTAACCTATTCTGAAAATATGAATACTCTAGCTGATTCCTTTTGCATACATGAGAGGATACGGCCGGCCGGACAGACTCAACTTTCGCCACGAATTCTTCATCAGGAGTCCAACCCAATCGATTGAGACCATTTTCGGCTCGATATTCCAAAATTACAGACATTCGGGCAAAATGATAGGCACTCTGTTCGGGTGAACAAGAGCGCCAAAAATGAAATATCAGTCGAGTTGTGACGTTACTCATATTACTTCTGAATACTCTATGTTCGGTTGCCCATGACAATCATCCATTAAAATTGAAAGAAATTGTGCAGTGAAATGGGTCATTAATGCATGATTTTGTGAACGTTAAACATGGCTTTTATTGGGAGGTCGAGGGAAAAAATTTTTTCTCCATTGTAACATTTGGC
The DNA here is from genome assembly GCA_030674115.1 of Micraspis discolor. Taxonomy (NCBI): domain Eukaryota; kingdom Metazoa; phylum Arthropoda; class Insecta; order Coleoptera; family Coccinellidae; genus Micraspis; species Micraspis discolor. The sequence goes on from JARTUT010002248.1 coordinate 75,913, forward strand.
GATTTCATTTTTTTTCAGAGTGAATACAAATGGCCAAATACAGTGATTTGTTCCGGAAACGAATAAATACATCTCTGTCCAATGAAAACCGGCATATTTCATTGAAAACTGTGGAATATTCCACGAAACCCTTATCGATTTTGTCTTATCCCATCATTTTCATGAATCGAAGCCAAAAGCCCACATGACGAAGAAGACAAACATGCTTAATCCAACAATTATACGACCAGAACGATACATACATCAAAACAACGACAGGAAGCTACGGTCGGATGGCTGATTTAGGATAAAGCGAAAAAAGTTGCCTCAAAGGAAAAACAAACATTTTGCTGCATATGTGGATTTGTCAACTACGTTTTATTCCCTTTATTTGCATAATCCTGTCTGAGCAATCACCCGGCTGTATTCATGTGGATTTCGTTAGACATTAGGATAAACGAGTTACGAGGTTTTTAGATTTTAATTTTTAAATGTCTGTCTGAATGAGTTATCTCTATTTTGAATTAGGTGAAGTAGGCAAGTTCCTGTAGAATAATATCAAATATTATACATTTATTCTCAACATGTTACACATGGAAAAACAACAAACGAATGTGTTGAAAAAACTGAAATTATGCAATATATCGTAAGAAATAAATTTGAATATGTGATAATCATCATAATGCTTTTGTTTATATTTCATCCAAATTTGATTAAGGACACTGTCCAAAAGTCGTTTGGCAATAAAATGACTTTCATCGCTGGATCATAAATAGATATATTGATAACTGATTCCTTAAAAATCAGGTAAAATAGAAGTAGATTTATATCTTTACACATAAGAATAATGACATTTCATTCAATGAAAATTAATATTTCGATGGATTTCAAACCAGATATTGAAATAGTAACTTCACGAGAGATCCAAAATTAATAATAATCATATATTTCTCGACGTATTCAAATCTTAAAATAGTTATTTAATCAACAAGTTCATTAATGATAGCGATTAATTGTCGAGATATTTTAACAAGTGAGCGGAGCGAGCTCGAGACCATTAATCGCTAGATTAATAAACTAGTTGATTACAAGATTTTTCCGTCGACCTCATGAAATAGAAATAAATTATTTATTCAAATAAATTTTATTTCTCACAATATAAAATTTGACAATGAAAATCTCGATGCTCACTTTGACATACTTATATTTATGGTTCCAATTTAACAATTTGTTAAATTCATAGACGGAATTTTCGAGATGTGACATTCTAAATAGTCCACATTTACATAGTTACTGACGATTTGCGATAAGGAATGTGTGGAACTGGTGGGAGCTGATGTATTAATTACTGGCGAACGATTATCGCATTAATTTTTTTCAGCAGTTTCTAATCTATTTTTCATCGAGTTTTCGATACCCTTCTGCAACAGATGTTGATTACCATCCTCCAAACCGTTTGATGGCTGCAAAATCTGCTCCACAACCACAACAACAGTGACCTGTTTACAGACTGGGTTGTTCTAATTAGAGAAATTTTGCAATTAACGATGGTAATTTCGAAAACGTATTGATTCCTACTGGCTGTATTGAGCATTCAAAGTAATCGACCGCTGCAATTAAATTGCGGCTAATCGATTTCAGATGAAATGATTAATAAGATTGAGCAACCAGCTAAAGGAAATCACTTACCCCAGAGTGGTGTAGCTCACAGCTCACAGCTGACAACGATGAATCGGCAACTGAAAAGGGGGTTTTAAGGGATGGAAACAGGATACCCTCACTTGCACTGACGTTGTAATGATGAATCAAAGTTTGTAATAGGGCTCCAAATGAGCCTCTCCGGTGGTTGCTCAACTCCACTTTCGGCGATTAAACAGATGAACAGATGAAATTAAACAGATGAACCGATGAATATCACTTTCCTCAGTGAAATTATGTAATCTTGAAGGCGACAACAATTCTCAAAAACCTTTCAAAAATACAACGTTCCTCACTTTCCGGCGAATTATACTAAGATGGCCGCTTGATAAACAAAGTGACGTCATGGTACTACGCGCATATCCAAGCGAGGAAATGCTTTCGCCAACATCCGCGAACGCGCCAACAGTCGGATAATAAGACCGCCTTGAAGCGTACCACGTAGGCAACAAGACTTTCATTTTCACGCCCGAACACAAAGTTCTCGTAAAAGACGAAAAACTTTTCGTGTGGAGTGTGAATTGGTCTCAAGGATATACATGGTGGCCATTTGAAAACGTAACAGACGAGATTACAGACGAAATAAATTTTTTCGATAGAAATGCTCGGACAGGTCGATTTCTGTTTCTTAAGATGAAGCATAGCGCATAGCGCTTCAACCCTTGCTACTACAGCCCTCACCCCCAAATTTTGAATAGGGAAGAAGGGGTGAGTGATACCTCATTTGAAAGGTATTTTTATACTGATTCCAGCACAGTAATTGTTTTTTCATTTTATGCATTAATTGTCGAAATATTCTTAACTAAGTATTTGAAAATGAAGTGGTGTTTTCATGGCACTTGTAGTGTTTTTTTGTGAAAAATCGACATTTTGAGCTTCAAAACAACCATGACTGTGGCTTCCTTCCTCCAATCCACTGACATAGAAATCTTTAATCAAGATGTCGAACAAACAAAGCGTATTGAGAAGGAGCTCAATCTTGCTGAAACTCAATCTAAATTATATTCGATATAATTTGCATTATTTCCAATTACATGTGGTAACACTTGATCGATAGAAATTTCCAAAAGTCCAAATATGTATATATCTTTAATCAGATTACCAGGTAAGAAAATCGTCAGCCCGTTCTTTTACCTGGTAATCTTACTGGATATATGTATTTGGACTTATTGGAAAATCACATTGATCCAATTTTGACGGAAATTATTGAAAACAATACTGGAAATTATGTGGAAGATCAGTTTGTGTTTCAGCGGGATGGAGCTTCTCCACACTACGCCTTACCAGTTCGAGAATATCAAAGATTTCTAAATCGGTGGATTGGAAGAAGGGGTCCCACCGAATGTCCAGCCAGATCTGTCACCACTAGATTTCTTTCTTTGGGGCCACCTGAAGAGTAAAATTTACTCTACACAGCCCGATTCTATAGAAGATTTAAGAAGACGTATAGTGAACAAATGTCGTCAAATCACTCCAGAAATGCTGCAAAATGTGCGCCATCGTTTCGAACAAAACTTATTTCATTGCATGGAAGCTAATAGTGAACAATTTGAATATTTAATTAATTGATGTGAGTTTTTGATAAATTATTTACTTTACTTTGAAAAGTCTTATTTCTTAGATAAATACCTCAAATAGTTCTGATACCGTACAGTTGGAGAATGATTTCAGTGAATAAAATAGCTAGTCGAACATCTGATCCTAGTAGAATTAACACGTACGGTATGACTTCATTTGCCCAGTGGTAGATGTTTTCCGGTTTCAAATACAAGTACGGAAATGTTGGTGTTTTGGAAGCACGAAATGTCAATTAATCGCAAAAAATTAATTTAAGTGATAAAATTAACTAACGCATGAATATTTCGAGAACAAATGCATGAAATGAAAAAAACAATTACTGTGCTGAAATCACTATAAAAATACCTTTGAATTGAGGTATCACTCACCCCATCTTCCCTATTAAAAATTGGGGGTGGGGTTGTAGCAGCAAGGGTTGAAGCGCTATGTGTCCGTAACCTACATCTTAAGTTGTCCCCTCGAAACAGAAATCGACTTGTCCGAGAATTTCTATCGAAAACTTATTTCGTCTGTAATCTCGTCTGTTTCGTTTTCAAATGGCCACCCTGAATATCTCTCGATTGGATTCAAAAGTGTACGCTTCTCATTATCCACCACAGTGAATATCCTTTTCGAGTACGTTTTGGATGAATTCACATATCCTGCACATCATTTATCTTATACAGCTCATCTTTTTCGCAATTATACAGGGTGTAACTAAATAAGTGTAAAATATTTCAGGAGGCGATTCTCATCGAAAAAAGATAGGATCTTTCCTATAAAGACACTTCATTGGGGCATCCCTTGTTAAGATACAGCCCTCAAAGGAGTATATAAAATTTGTGTAACAATTTTTTCACAAGCACCAAAAATGTTACAATATTGAAATTAACCTAACGTTTCCTACTAGCAAAAAGACACTTATCCAGTTATTTATTTGGTTTACCCCATGGTTGTAAGGGTGGGAAACGCAACCCTAAAGTTTATTTCCAATGTAACCTTTTGTCTTATTATTTGTTTACCATTAAAAATTTATTTCCGATAGCCTGTTTCATTCTAAACAAAATATGTCTTATGAGTTTTTTGTCCAAAATGTTCGCAACAATAAATTATTTTAAGAACAACTACAGAGATAGGTAGATCGTCATAAATCGGAACTGGATTTATTATTATTATTATTATTACAACCATGGGGTGAACAAAATAAATAACTAGATAAGTGTCTTTTTGTTAGTAGTAGTTTTTACCCTGACGTTTCTGAATTGAGGACAATATATATATATATATTCTTTTGAACTTTTGGCTGACAATATTTAGTTAGCAAACAATAAAGCATATAGATCAGGGGTTAGTGACGGGGTGTCATACAATTCGGCGTATGACATAAAAGCCTAGGGAAAAAACCCCAGCAAAAAAAACCCTGGCTCCCCGTCTAAGTGTGAAAATACAAAAATAAGCTGAAATATATTTCAGGGACTTCTTTCTTCAAGAGTGATCTTCTTGGGGCTGTATCTTAACAAGGGATGCTCCAATGAAGTTTCTTTATATGAAAGATCCTATCTTTTTTTCGATGAGGAATCACCTCCTTAAATATTTCACACTTATTTAGTTACACCCTGTATAGAGATATTTCCCTTCATTTTCTCGGATACCTCACATAAAACATGCTGACCAGGGGTACCCAATAAGCTAAAAAAAGATTCGAATGTGAAACGGTTCAAAGTTCTCCAGGTCAGATAGTAATGAATACTGTAATGCAGACTTCATCCTCAGCACACCTCATAAACAACTCTTCTTCAGTTGCTATGCCAATTCGAACTATCGATCAAATATCAAGCCTGAAATCATCCACTCCAACGTTCAAATATCCGAAAGACCATGACGGATAATCCTGTGCACCAATTCAATATTCTGTAAGTAGAAATGAATCCGAAGATTTCAAGCCTCAGTTGTAATATCAAACTTCACAGCAAAGAGCAATCGAGGAAGGAACGAGAGGCCAAGAAAAACTGGGAAAGAAAATGGGGATGCTATTTGGACTTCAAACGGGTGAGTAAATCATAACATAAAGGAATTTATTTATTACACGGTACAACTTCGTCCAGATAATCAAGGCTGAAGCAGAAAACTCGGTTTCACGGAGGAAGAATTTCACAAAAAAGTTGATATAAGAAATGTGAACCGAAATATGATCAGATTGGATGGGATATTGAACTCAAGGATGAAGTTCCTCGAACGTCTTCAGGTATTAGAAACTATCAGTGACTCTTTCATTGCGAAATTTTTCTTTGGAATGGAAGGTTTTTTTTCATTTCAGGAAAATATTTAACATTGATATATTTATAGTGAGTTGAGATGAAAATTTACAAGATCTAGAGATAAACAAACTGACAGAGAAACTTCAACACCCAGGGTAGCAAATAATTAAAGCGAACAAATCATTCTTGAAAAGTGTAAATAAATTAATAATAATCTAAAAAAAACATAGTAGTCGTACACTTTCAATTGAAGTATCTTTGATATATACATTTTTTTATGGAAAATAGGGTTTTTTTCAGTAATAAAAGAGAGAATAATTTCATTCTTATCAATATATCAAACAATTCACAAAAAAAACTACAAAAAAATCAATTGAAAAATGAAACATATGTATTCATATTGAATTAAAAATAATTTAAATAATTCTTCGTTTCAACGTGAAATGCAGCAAAGAAATAAGTTATCACTTACCGATTGAAACCAGTTAATATTCTTAAAACTAACTAAAACATGAGCATTGAGTTGAGGTCAATTTCTAGAATATCAACTGATTTTATTTGGACGTAATAAGTTATTTCTTTGCAGCATATCACGTGATAAGTAAGAAAAAGTTCTCGACCAATAAATACTAACCCAAATTATGGAGAAGATATGTAGAAATGACAAGAATTGGAAATAATCTAATAAAAGTTAAACCTAATAACGAAAATCAAAGAATGAAGAATTGCATATTTATTATAATAATATGATGCATAGGTCTAGCGCCTAAACCAATCAACCGATTTGCATCAATTTTTTTTCAAATTAACGGTAGGCATCTAAACTGATGCAGAAAAATAATAACAAGTGCCAAACATCTCTAATTTCTCTAAAAAACACAAAAAACTTAAAAATTAAGGGTGTTTGGCATGTTTTCGCTGTAGATGGCGCCACCGCACAACAAATTTTACTGATATGGGCTTTAATTTCTTCTTCTTGCACTCCAAGTCACCATTACCGTTATTTAACTTATTAAAAACATTTGTAAATTTGATTAACTTTATTTGTATTTAAATGATAAATGTGACTAATAAATCATATGGTATATGGTAACATTGCTAGAAGAGGAAAAACACTTTATTTCAGTTGTTTTATGTAGGCTTTCAATTTAAAAGGGTGAAGTGAATTTTTGTGAATAAAATAATTTGTGAATTTACAATAGTTAAAAATTTCAAATTTTGTTATTTGAATAAAATTAACTTAAGTGGAAGTTGAACTGTTAGGGCGAGATAAAAAAGGTTCAAGAGTACTACCTGAGTTGGTCAGAAAGTGAGCATTTGAATATTTTTATAACAATTTATATTTTATATAACGTCCTTGAAAATATAAGATGGAAACTGCGATTTTGAAAAAGTTCAATTTTAAAAGTAATTGTCAAACTTAATAACGTTTAATAATTGTAATAAACTTCTATAATTTCTTTAAAAAACACAAAAAACTTGAAAATTAAGGGTGCTTGGCATATTTTCGCTGTAGATGGCGCCACGGCTCAACAAATCAAAATTGACTTCCGCCCATGCTTCTGCAATTTCAGCTTTGACTTTCAAAGAGGAAAGACGTGTTTTGACGAGATTGATTTTAAGTTTGTTTTAATTTCCAAACCTACCGAGTAAGTTAATTCAGAAAATTATAATTGAAAAATATATTGAACACCCAAATTTTGATGGTTATTCTCCATTTTTGGGTAAAAATTGAAAACGGGCCACGTCCGAATTCTCAATTTTGAGTTAGGTCCAGTGTAAAATTTTAGAATTCATTTTACAATGGAGACACGACGACGAGGCAGACCAGCGGGTTCTCGAAACGCTACACGGACAACCCGAACTGAAAGAAACCGACGCCGCGTTCATAACAATAATTACGCAATGCGATCAGTATTTGTAGTGAGAAGGGCTCCGGTTGAAGACGAATTTCCCGCGTTTTCTGTCTGAGTTGTAGTTGAGGTAGTTTTTAATTTATTATGTGGCTAAAACCGTGAAAAATCTGCTAGCAGTAGCCTTAGATTTAATGCTCTTCTTCTTTTCAGAAGGCTGTTTTGAAATCGCCGATGTTGGCGTTTTAGTTGGGCGTCGGAAAGTTTTTTGGGCATTTTTTAAACCCGTCTTCACTCGATGAATGCTAGACACAAAATGACATGAACGGCTGCTTATAGGGGGCATTTGCTAATAACGACCGCGCGCTTTCCTTACTTGCGCCCGTGGCGACACGGGCTTTTCTACTAGTATGAGTTATTATTTAATTGAACAAGTCTATTCTTAAAAGTGTAAATAAATCAAAAATACATAAAAGATGACAATTATAGTCTTGATGACGAGATATTGTTGATGATGGAGCTCGAATTGAATGATTATTTGGGCTATTACCATCATCTATTGTGGATGTAATGTTTTCCGACGTTTCGATAGACATCTTCTATCTTTATCAAGGAGGAAAAGTAAAAAACCTTTCGAAAATTATCAATCTTCAAAAAGTCAATATGACAGAAGTCGTGAAAGAAAAATGAACAATGTTATATACTCATCTGTGATATGATGATCTTTTTAAGTTGGATCGAACTATCGGCGTCCAAACTTCTGGCAGATCTATAGATGGAGCACTTATGGAATCTGGTGTTATTTTCATAAATGCTGCTTCTTTGATTTTTCTTCTTGCAAGTTTTTCTTCTTTGGATATTATTGATGCTTCATCCCATTTTATACGATGATTCTCATCTACAGCATGTTGGACTAACCTGGATTTGTCGCTGTCTAGTAGGTACTCGTAGAAGCTTCTGATGTTCTTTTATTCGTACATTCAGAGGGCGTTTAGTTTCTCCGATGTAAGATCTTCCGCACTCGCAAGGTAATTCATATATGCAGTTCTTTGTCCTTTGTGTCTCATTATTAGGCTTAATTTTTGTAAGTTTAGCTCTGATAGTGTTTTGAGTTTTGAATGCAGTCGTTATGTTGTATCTATTTCCAATTCTTCTCATTTTCTCCGACAAACCTTTTACATAAGGAATTACGGTTTTAATGGTCTGATTTATATCTGTTGGTTCAGGTTGACTTTCTCTTGTTCGTTTAGCTTTTTCTAATATCTTTTTGGGGTAGCCATTGTTTCTAAGAGTTTTCGAGATGTTATTTATTTCTTCATTTTGGTCTTCTTCAGTGCAACAAATATTTAACTTGCTCTATCAAATAAACATTTTGCTACTCCCAATTTAGTGTTTAGTTGGTGGTTTGACTCAAAATGTAGATATTGTCCTGTGTTCGTTGGCTTTTTATACACAGTGGTTCTTGGGATTCCATTTTGTTTATGTACGAGTACATCTAAGAATGGAAGTTGTCTGTCCTTCTCGATTTCAATTGTGAATTTAATTGATTCCTCTTGATTGTTTAGATATTGAAGGAATCCATCTATTGTGTCTCTTCCATGTTGCCAAATAATGAAAGTATCATCTACATATCTTTTCCACAGTTTGGGTTTAAGTACATATTTTTCTAATGCCTTCTGTTCGAAAATTTCCATATATAAATCAGCTAAAATTGGTGATAGTGGTGAACCCATGGCCATTCCGAATTCTTGTTGATAAAAGATGTCTTCGAATTGGAAATATGTTGTTTCAATACAAAGAGAAAGCATTTCCATAATTGAATTGACGCTTAGTGTAGTTCTTTCACTAAGGGTTTTATCTTCTTCAAGCTTTTTTCTAACTATGATAAGTGTTTTATCTGTCGGAATATTAGTGAACAAACTGGTGATGTCGAAGCTGACCATAACGTCTTCTTCCATGATTTCTTGATGTTTCATTATTTCTATGAAATGTTTCGTGTTTCTTATCATCGATGTTGAATTACTTTTTAATGGCGATATAATTTTCAGTAGAAATTTAGCCAATTGGTGGCATGCTGAATTTCTTGAACTCACAATTGGTCTTAGAGGAATATTTGCTTTGTGTATTTTTGGTAGACCATATAAATGTGGTGGTTTACTGAAGTGAGGTGTAAGTCTTGATCTAACGAATTGATCTGGAAATTCATTTCTATATTTATAAAGGATTTTGTAAATCTTGTTTTCAACTGTGGTGGTAGGGTCCTTTTTAGTCTTTTATATTTTCCTGTTTCTAATAATTCATTGATTTTTTGATTATAAGAGCCAACATCTAGAATTACAGTGGCGTTTCCTTTGTCTGCTGGAAGTATCTTTATGGAACTATCCGATTTAAGATCTTTTAATGCCCTCTGTTCAGCTTTATTTATATTGGGTAAAGGTGTTTTGTTATTCCTGTCTAACAAGGTTCTGATTTTCCATCTGTATTCTTCGGCTTTTTCAGGTTCTCGAATTTTCTGTGCAGTTTCTTCTGCCGCCAACATGATTTCAATTTTGGTATCGTCTTAGGGGCTATAGAGAACTTGAGACCCTTGTTGAGGAGAGATATCTGATCTTCACTTAAGTTCTTATTAGATAAATTGATCACAGTTTTTGAATGATCTAAGGGTTCATATTTTCTTGACTCCTTCATAAGTTTCTCCATTTTCCTTTTTTGGACTTGTTTTTGTTGTTCATATATTCTTTCATAGCTATGTTTAATAGCTCCCAGAATATTTTCATAATCTTCAGCATTAGTTTTTGATTGAATGTTACATCTAAGGTTCTCGCATGTTGTAAGTAATTTGGCTTTGTTGAATCGATGTTGATTCAGTCTTTCTCTCATAAGAGCTTGACTTGTCTGTTTTGAAATCCTATCTGCTCTATAACTTTTGACAGGAAGTTTCACTCTGAGACCTTTAGGAATTAGGTTTCGATCTCTTGCAAGATGGATGAATGTCAAATGGTTGCATTCCTTTGCCAATTTTATGCTGGTTCTTTCATAACTTCTAACTTCTTGAAACAATTCGGGCCCATACCGAATTTCTAGTTGATGACGAGATATTGTTGATGATGGAGCTCGTATTGAATGATTATTTGGGCTATTACCATCATCTATTGTGGATGTAATGTTTTCCGACGTTTCGATAGACATCTTCTATCTTTATCAAGGAGGAAAAGTAAAAAACCTTTCGAAAATTATCAATCTTCAAAAGTCAATATGACAGAAGTCATGAAAGAAAATGAACAATGTTATATACTCATCTGTGATATGATGATCTTTTTAAGTTGGATCGAACTATCGGCGTCCAAACTTCTGGCAGATCTATAGATGGAGCACTTATTTCTATAGTCTTACACTTTTCGATTGAAGTATCAATAATACCTTTATTTATTCTAAAAAACATTGTTTAATAAGGGAGAGTTTTTCATTCTCATCATAACATCAAACAATTCAAAACCTACAAATATCTTCAGGCATTCATATTTGATTTACAGTACCTAATTTAAACAATTCTTGATTACAACTTACGATGGGACATGCCGCAACGGAACAACTGCACGTGCCACTTTGAAATCGGTTTACATTCCAAAAACTTACCTCAAATATAAGCATAGAGTATTATCTTGTTTCCCCGAATCGACACAGAAAATAACAACTGCATTCTATGATTTTCTAAAGAATTGCGATTGTTGTAAAATATTGAAATTGACTTGAAACAGAATTCTTCCTATATTTCACGTAATTTAAATTTTAAATAAATCTGAAAATTACAATTATAGGCTTGCACTTTTTGATTAAAGTATCAATGATACCTTTATTTGTTCTAGAAAACCTTCAATCGAAAAGTGTAAGTCCTATAGAAAATACAAATTGTTCTGTCAATTTGACACCTATTAGGGAAAATTGAGAAATTTTCTAATATTGTCAGACTTATTGGAAGCCGATTTTTTGCCTTGGAAACAACAGATGATGTCTGTCGAATTGCTGAAAAAAAAACAATAATAAATTATGGTCATTGCTTAAATAATAATTTAACATTTTCCTCTTGCTATAGTATCTATGTTTAAGCAAAATTCAAACTGCTCCTTCTATACGTTGCAGTTTTTTTACAAGTCAATCAAATCATATGAACAGATTTGATTAATTTTCGATTCCAACTTGACAATCCTCAAACATTAGTGCAAAATTCTATCTCACCGAATTACGCCAAAAATGTAAAAAACTCTGCTTCACTGATCTTTACTTTTTCTGGAATATTCCCCCAGACCACTCCTATTCGGTTTCCTTCATTATTGCTTTCAAAGAGAAAGTCGGGATTTTCTAATGTTTTTATCAAAGGCTAGAGAGAAATTCAGCAGCTGGAGCCGTGGTCGACTGCTAAGTCCAATTATTGTCCTAATCAGTCGAATTCGCTCGTCATATTAATCTCTTTTCATCATTACATTTCCGTAAGAGGAGATCAAATTGATAAAGCTCAACTGACCAGTCGGTTTATTCATTGTTCTGTTTTACTTTTCCATTGAAGTAAGTTTTAATTACATTCGAACGCAATAGAAAAATAGAAGCTGCTTTCCAGTCCTCAAATAACGGTTTATTTGGTGCGCTCCAAATTCCTCTAGTCCATTCCAGTAAACTCTTTTCAATTCATAAAGAGGGCGAGAAGATCCAAAAGTACAAGTTCAAGCGTCACACGCACTTGATTGGAAAGCCACTATTGACTTCATCAAAGTTGAAATGCTGGAGTTCATGTTGTTAGAGGTAGTTCAAGTATTTTCTTAAATGAATCTGTCACCATGGCCGCCCTGATTTCCCGATATTTCGCCTTTATGTTTGGGACAATTTAGCCCAGCTAAATATTTCCAAGAGCATCATTTATTAATAGTTGGAGTTGCTGGAGCTTGCTACAAAGGTGAATTAATTTTTCTTCGCCTACAAAATGTAGTGTTTTAGGAGGAATTTGTTGAAGTAACCATTCCGAACACAAGTACGAAAGTATGTCAAGAATTTGCTGGAGCTTTTGACGGTATAGGATCGAACTGGTTGAAAAATACGTTAATCTAAAGCCAACAAATGTTAAGCATGACAGATTTTTTGTCAAATATTTGAATGGGATATGTGAAGTGAAACTTGTAGATATCAACATATTTGGAAATTAGCCGGCAATTATTGCCCAGTTTTTTAAGTTGCCAAATCCTTCTATGTATACTGGTCACTGTTTTCGGCGGTCATCGACTACTCTGATTGCGGATTCTGAGCTGACTTGCTGAGAAACTAACAGCATAGAGGAATGAAGTCTAATACCAAAAAGTAGAAACAAGAGGGTGCACTCTGTCAAATTAGTACTGAAAATTTTGTTCACGTATTTCGAAGCGAAACCACAGAATCGCATAAAACGATTCCTCCCTTGACTCAAAATCCCATAAGAGCAATGTAAATCGAGGCAACACCAATGAAATCACATTTCGTTATCACGTGCAATAAGATAGCCAATCGGTTCCTAGTTCCTGTAGCAAGAATCAAAACAGAAAAGGATTTTAATCGACATGAAGATGAATTTGGAAAAATCATTTTTTTTATTAGGAAATATGAAAGCACTTTTTTTTCATCACAAGTGTTTCTGAACGACTTACTTCAGGAACCAATACGCAATTTCGTGAGTAGCAATATTTCCACTGTTAATTTGTATTTTCATCCTTTGCAATCTATTTTAATTCATTACTAAAATATCTTATAATTGAAAGCTACAACAATTCAACTGAGAAAATTGTAAGAGTTCACACCTTTTAAAATTTTAGGTCATTGCCATACAACTTTGAGGAAGAGTTCAATAACAGAACATTCATTTGCTGTGGAATATGTGTGAAGACCAGAGAGAATTCATAAGAAACAAGAAAATATCATTTACACAATGGTCGAATTAAATAGTAATGTTACCCACATATAGTTCAACTAATACTGCAGTTTTGTAAACAAATGAATTAGAAATATCTTTTTTCAAAATCGTATGAGAAGAAGAAATTTTCTTTTAATTGATCTCATTATAAGTGGATGAAAATTGTTTGATAAGCATTTCTTAAAAATTATCAAGTATTTCCTAATACAAGAATGTAAGAATAATGTATAATATATTTTCATCAAAATTTTAATGGAACCATTAATTTATGTTTGCAAGTTAGAAGTCCTTTGATTATTGATGACAAACTTCTTACGAAGAAGTTAATTCCTGTCTTATGAATTGTTTCACCAATTTCAAAGTTACACAAAATAAGCTGACGAATAATTGTAATCATAAAAGTTTGTGAATTTTGCTGATCAAATTTTTTACCAATTCCAGATAATAATTTCACTTTCATGTATTGAATGTCTAAATAATGGACTAAAACAAGAGTGCAACGAATAAAAAGGAAATTTTCTTTATAATTCATTTAATATAGTTACATCAAAAGTTGAAGAAATTCATTAAAACTTTGTAGTCAAGTTTCTTTCAGCATTATCAATCTTTGTTATATAATTATCTCGGGTCCATCTTAAGCATTCTCAGAACGCAAAAAAAAAAACATAAAAGAGCAATTTCCTATTCTATAAAAATATTCATACATACAAAGGGATCAGATCCCTGAACTTGATATCGAGTTGAACGGTAACTGAGAAATATTAACTTAACATCAATTGTGCTGCAGTATATTAAGCTTTCTAATTTTTTTATTTTTCCTTTTGTTACATTCATCACTCTGTAAATTTTGATTTGCATGCCTCATTATGTAAAAAAATTCTCATTTTTAAAAACAAATTTAGCATATATTTGTAGGGAAACTGAGCAAGGATGATGAAATGGGATAGTTCTCAGCTTTTGGATTAGCAGTTGATGGGGAGATGTAGTGGCAGCGACTTTCATGTTTTGTGATGTTTGCACATTGCAGTTTACCATTATTGTGGAACATGTTTGAGTTCCCTTATCGATTCCTATTCCATCGGTTTGTGTACCTATATCAAAGCTTTTCGGTCTCTTAAACAGGTTCAAAGTAGAATCAGCCGTTTTATTTAAGCAGCGCCAGTCATTAAATAAGATTCGAAGTGATCACTGCAAATCCTGTTTCCTCAGAATTGTCGCATCGCTGCAGGCCAATTTCCATTGCAGGGCTCGTTGAGGGTCATCTAAACTGGGAAATCTAAAGAATCTCACACCCGAAACATTCGAACAGTACTTAACTGAACATCTTCCCTTGGTTTCACTCATTTTATCTACAAATCAGACTTCTCTGCATAGCTATGAAAAAGCTTAATCCAAATATGAAAGCCCGTGCGGAATGAAATTCTAATTTTTCTACACAAAATCAGCGATAACTTTTACTCCATATAGCACACTATCATTAAAAATTTTCGAATGGAGGGAAAAGAATTCATAGACAAGTTATATAAAATATGCCATTTAATTCAAAGGTTTTTATTAAATTAAGGATCTGCTATGATTTTCAGAAATATCCGGTGAATTGTCTCGCGGTTTAAATTCGAATTTGGAGAAGAGAGATATATATCCTTCTCTTATTAGTCCCGCCCCTTTTTTCAACGATAGAATTCTCAAGGTCATTCAATCGTTGACGAAAAAAAGCCGGAGTGCTCCATCTTTGTAAGTTCATCTTTGCTAATACAGTTGCTGAAGGTTAGGTTAGGTAAGGTAAGTCGAGAATTTTCTATAACTGCTGGAGCTTTTGACGGTAAAAAATGCATCGAAATGGTTGAAGAATACCTTAACCTAAAGCTATCAAATGTTGAGCATAACAAATTTTTTGTCAAATATTTGAATGGTATATGTGAAGTGTAACTTGTAGATATCAACACATTTGGAAATTTATCGAAAATCATCGCCCAGTTCTCAAAGTTGCCAAATCATTTTTTGTATACTGGTCATAGACTACTCTGCTTGAGGATTCTGAGCTAATTTGCTGAGAATCAAACAGCATAGAGGACGGAAGTCTAAAAGAGTTGCTAAAGGTTCGGTTAGGTTAGGTAAGTTATGTCGAGAATTTGCTATAACCGCTGAAGCTTTTGACGGTATAAATTGCAACGAAATGGTTGAAAATTACGTGATAAGATTTGTATGTTGAAATAAATCCGTACTTGTTAGGAAAATAATTATTTCGTAACTACTTACGAAGAGTAAATATCTTACAGCTTTATGTCACAATATTTTGTCATCTAGCTTATATTTCATATTTATTATTGTATAGCGACGTCATTTTATCTATTTTTATCTTTATTGCTACACCAATAGTATGATCCATGCCGTTGTTTATAAATTGGTTTTGGTTTTTAGCCTGATGAAGGAGCTAAATGCTCAGAAACGTTGCCATTGAATAAATTGTATACAACTGTTCCTTGTGACTGATATTCCTCACCATCGAATATTTTTTTCATTCAAATAAATTTAAGCACCTCATTTGAATGATGATCTATTTTATGAATCTTTGATATATGATATGAATATATTCACTTAGGAACTCCAAACTGTAGGTGCTAATGAGGTCCATCAAGTTGTCAGCTTTGAGGACAAGATCTCCGGAGATCCTTTTGAAACACGGCAACAATGCTGGTAACTGATATTGTTCCTCTCCTTACTGGAGCTCTTCAGAAAACCATTGTCCGCCTAAATGTCATATAAGGCTTATTGTGATGCTGTTCAAACTATGAACAAATTAATTACTGCACATAATAAAGGCTCGAGTATCTAATAAAGGTAATATGCCTTTATTAGTCGGCGTTGATAGCCCTCGCTCAAAATGCATTTCTACACAACAATAGCCGAGGGAAAATGCCTCCTCTTTCCTCTACCTCGCAGATAACTAATGTTATTTCCTTTTGGTATGAAACTCGGGAACAATTAATCAAAATACCTTGCAAACAACTACGTAACGGTCTCCCTTCAGAATGATATATTGAAAACGTCTGTGGTAGTCAGATACTTCGCCGCAAATAATGGTATGTTTTACCCATTTCAGAGTATTTCATCCCGGTGCAAGTTCACAGTTTCGACGTCATTCCTCACATTTACTGAGGGAAATGTGTTTGGGAACACCTGTGCCGAGCGGAAATGAGTTTCCAAAAAATTAACACGACGGAAACTTGCAATTAATCATTGGGAGAGGCACTCACTGCTGACGCCATTGCTGCTCATGTTTTGAATTTCTGCTCACCTGAATTATGAGCTTTTTTTCACTTAGGAGATGAGCAGTTCATTCAAGGCCAATCGAACATTTTTCCTTTTTTTGTGATTCAAGAATAATCTGTTATGTGGAGTAGGGGGGATACCCAATCATCGTTAATATTTCTATTCTTTCTCACCAAAAAATTCAAAATAACTACAAAAATTAATTAAAAAATGAAATAGAATACGACACATGTGTTTCCAGATTTGTGTATAACAATTTTCTCTAATCAGGCATTCATATTTGTATGCGCCATACCAATCCGGGTGATATGCGCCGATTTGAATAATTTTAGCGGGTTTTTTTGTTGGGTTGACATATGTAGGTTAGAGTAAGTTAGCATTTGGAAATTCGTTTGGACAGTTCGTTTGAATTGATTTGAATTTGATTTGATTTGTACCGAAGAATATTGTTCATTTTAGTTAGTTTTGTGATTTCGAAATTTGTGGGAGCTGAAAACCAGTGAAGAAATATATCTTCACAACCAAAGAAACAGATCGTCAGGTAAAATCCTTTACTTTCTCCTATCCCTAAAAAACCTGACGATTTTGAGCAGAAGAAATAGATTTATATTGGTAAGCAGTCCACTATTATTTAGTTTGATTAATCAACATAAATTTGGTCCAATTTCGAGCCGGGATTGTATTAGTAGTTTTAGGATTTATATAATTCCCGTATTGTTCAGCTTCCATATATGTAGACCGAAATCGTGTTTCATAGGCGTTGCATCTGGTGCACGAAAAACGAAGGTCACGGTCCTTCTTTGTCTCGCGGTTTGTTTATTTGTTTTCATTTATTGCGAATGAAATAATCGAAATATTGTTTGGTTTGAATTTGGATGAATATTTTCAATTCAGTTCAATTTGTGATTTGAAAGGAAATATAATATTAGTTTATTCGCGAGTAGATTTATCAAAATTAGAAGTTTTGGAATTTGATTTCAGTGGTAAATATCACTTGGATTGGATATTGGTTTGAACTGTATTTTCTTGTTATTTTGGTTAGAATTTGCGAGGTTCAATTGCGATGATATCATCACATGTTATTTGAATTAATTCATTTGGTAATCGAGTAAAATTGTTGTTGCTTGTGGTTAATCGTTAGTTTGACGTTGCGAGTCGGTTTTCATTATTTTGGTAATTACATTTGGTTGGAAATTTGTCGATTGGAAAAATTAGTGAATTCATTTCGGTGAATTTGTTTGATGATAAAGTGAAAATCGATTCTCATTGTCGAATTAATTGATCGTTATTTTGAAGTTGTAGGTTGATTTTGAAGAACTTGGTTCTTATAGTTTGTTGGAAATTTTTCGATTGGAAAATTAGTGAACTCATTTTGTTGAATTTGTTTGAACTGATCGATCGTTATTGTCGTTCTTGTTTTTTGATTAATTTGTGATAGTTTCGATACCACATTTGGCTGGTAATATTTTTTTGATTGGAAATTTAGATAATACTGTGCGTCTTCATCTGAATATTGGGATCTCGTGTCAAATTGACGAATTAGAGATGTCTGAAAGCGAGAGAAAAAAATTGGAATCACAATTGAAAATTTTGAATGGAAAAAAGGAAATGTATTTTCAGAGATGTCAAAATTTATATGATTGGAGTAAGGATCTTGATAATCCCAAGAACTTGAAGTATTTTCAGATGAAATTGAATGGTTTAGAGCAATCAAAACAGGAGTTTTATTCTGTCGTTGAGGAAATTAACAGAGTCAGTTTGGAATTGAAACCTGACACACATATAAGTTTTGCCGCACTGGATGCTTTTGAAGATTTATATTGTTCGGTTATTGAAAGCGCAAAAAGGGTTAAAACTGACTCACCTATTCGGTCTCAATGCTCAAAGTCGAATATCAGATTACCTGGAAGTTAATTTGCCGGTTTTTTTCGGGTAACTTACGGATTGGCCAGTGTTTTATGAATGTTTTAAGACCATGATTCATGAAAATGAGGCTCTTTCTGATACAGAAAAGGTGAATTATTTAGTTGGCCAGTTGACTGGCAGTGCGACATCTGTTTGCGTAGGTATGCCGCCTGTTGCTTCGAATTATTCGATCATTTGGGAAAATTTAGTAAATAAATATCAAAATCCTCGGGCGTTGGCTAATCATTATTTGGATCAAATATTTACTCTGAAACCGGCGGCAAAGGGAATATACAATTCCTTAAATAATATTCTAGAAAAATTTGACATGGCATATAAGGCTTTGGGCCAGTTGAAAATTGAAGATTTGTTGGATTTTACTTATTCTTATCTTTTGCTTTCTAAGTTAGATCAGGAGACGAAGAATTTGTTTGAAAATAACAGAAGATCCTCTTTTCCACCGAAATACGAAGAAGTTTTGCAATTTATCAAAGAACAAATTCTAATTGTTAACTTATCATCTGAATCGGAGCGCAAAGCGAGTTCGAACGTTAGAACTAATAAATCTCTATCGTTCTTTGTCAAGACAAATTCGGAACAGGTTAAATGCGTCCATTGTAATAAGCCACATCTTGTGTCCAAATGTGCGAAATTTTTGTGTCTTAAACCGTTTGATCGCTATCGCAGGGTGAAAGAAAAGGGGCTTTGTTTCAGATGTTTTGGGAAACATTTGATTTCTGCTTGTCCAGAAAGCCAACTTTGTTCGGTTTGTAAATTCAGGCATAACACTTTGCTTCATTATGCTCAACAATTGGATGGTTCAAGGGGAAAAAAGAAGGATCTGAAAACGTCAGAGGATGTAGTTGGTCAGCAGGAGGTTGCTCCTGTACTCAGTGTCTCCAGTTACTGTTCGATGAAAAATGGTCATTCGACGGTTTTGCTATCCACTGTGTTGGTTAAAATGTTGAATAAAGATGGGAATTTCAAGATGGTCAGACTTTTGCTAGATTCGGGAAGTCACACTAGTTTGCTTACGCATTCTTGTGCAACAGCACTTGGATTTGAAATAAAACCCTGTTTGACGGTCGTACGTGGTCTGGATGACTTTAGCAAACAAGTAAAGGGGCAAATAAGATCGACTATTTTCTCTAGATTTGACTCGACTATTTCGTTTGTTTGAAATTGCGTTCACAGCGGATATAAAGCAGATGTATTTACAAATCGGAATACATTCTGAAGATAGAAAATATCAACAGTTTCTATGGCGTCCTTCAGAAAAGGATCCAATACAAATTTTTCAGTGGAATACTGTTGTATTTGGAAATAAAAGTTCCCCGTTTTTGGCTCTTAGAACGCTTAAAAAATTGGTGGAGGATGAGGGTTCTAATTTTCCATTGGCTGCTGTTTTCCTGGATCGGGATTTTTACATGGATGATTTAGTGTCTAGTATTGATGATTTTCACGAAGCCCTGAAACTCTATAAAGAATTAATTAATTTGCTCAAGTCGGGCGGTTTTCATCTAACGAAGTGGGCGGCAAGTAGCCAATCGTTGCTACAAGAAACTTTCCCCAAACATAGTAAATTTTGGTGGAAAAGATTCCATGAAGATATTGGGTCTTCAATGGTCCCCTCAGGTGGACGAGTTCCATTTTGAAATCATACCCGAGAAGCGGATTTGCACGAAAGAAATGTTCTTTCTTGTGCTGCGCGGATTTTTGATCCCATGGGATTCTTGGCTCCTATTACTTTGCTTTTTTAACTATTGATTAAGGAATTGTGGATGGAGAAAATGGATTGGGATGAAATTCCAAATTCTACAAATTTGTTGGATATATGGGATGACTTGCGGAACGAATTGCCGCTCTTGAGAGATTTTAAAATGCCGCGTCATTTGGGCGTGTTTCGCGGTTCAAGATTGAGTTTGGTTGGATTTTGTGATGCATGTTTGGATTCATTTGGAGCGGCAGTTTATTTGAGGAGTGAGAATCAAGAAGGGGTCACATGCAGACTCGTTTGTGCTAAAACTAAGGTTGCACCCATGAAGGCGCTCACCATTCCGCGTTTGGAACTGTGTGCTGCTCTGTTGTTAGCGAAGCTCTTGAGGTATATCAGAGTAGCTTTAGAATCACGAATCTCCTTTGAGGAAATTTGGGCCTTAAGTGATTCTTCCGTTGTTCTACATTGGATAGCAGCACCTGCGAGTAAGTGGACAGTTTATGTGTCTAATCGGGTCTCTCATATTCAGGAGTTAGTACCAGCAAAGAATTGGTTTCACGTTCCCGGAAAATTGAATATAAGTGACGGATTGTCCCGAGGATTGTTGCCTAGTCGCTTCCTCGCAAATAAGAATTGGATATTCGGTCCCCATGGATTTGTGAAGAGACAGATCATTGGCCTATTTCGGGGATACAGCCTTCTTCGGAAATCCTTCCTGAAGAACGAGTTGCCTTGTTTTTCGCTCAAAAACCGATTAAACACCCTTTACATCTTCTGATAGAAAGATGTTCCTCTTGGGTTCGGTTGATTAACGCAACAATATATGTTTTGCGTTTTGTTGAATGTTTGAAATCGAAAGGAAGTTTCTCGGTAAACGATAAAGATGTCGCTGAAAATACATTGGTGAAGATTATTCAAGCATTTCATTTTTCTTCAGAAATAACGAGTTTGAAATGTGGAAAATCTGTTTCATCGAACCTTCGATTTTTGTGTCTTATTTTAGATAGGGACGGTTTGTTGCGTGCTGGTGGACGTTTAAGTCAGTCGGATTTGACTTACGGCCAGCAGCATCCTATGATCCTTCCAAAGAACGATCATTTGGTGCAATTATTAATAGATAAGTGTCACAAGGAAAATCTTCACACAGGGTCGGCTTTAGTTTTGGCACTTTTGCGACAGAAGTATTGGATAATTGGAGCTAGCAATGTCATTCGCTTTAGAATTCAAAAGTGTATTAGTTGTTTTCGAGTAAATCCTAGAAGCACTTTTCCGAAGATGGCGGATTTGCCCTCTTTTCGGTTAAATGAAGTTAAACCGTTTTTGC
This sequence comes from Micraspis discolor, assembly GCA_030674115.1. Classification (NCBI taxonomy): domain Eukaryota; kingdom Metazoa; phylum Arthropoda; class Insecta; order Coleoptera; family Coccinellidae; genus Micraspis; species Micraspis discolor. Next base: position 97,409 of record JARTUT010002248.1, read on the forward strand.
ATTGTGGTATAGATTATGCTGGTCCATTTTATGTAACGTTAAGCAGATATAGAGGTGTGAGAAGGCATAAAGCTTATTTGTGTTTATTTATTTGCCTTTGTACTAAAGCTTTACATTTGGAATTGGCTACTGATTTGTCTACCGAAAATTTTTTGAATGCCTTCAAGAGGTTCCTGAGTCGTCGTGGCACATGTTCAGTTGTTTATTCAGATTGTGGAACAAATTTCATTGGAGCAACGAATAGGCTCAACGATATTTTTAGAATTGTCGATTCTAGAGAGTATAGGAGTACATTTGGAGAGTTTCTGGTAAATGAGAAAATTGTTTGGAAGTTTCAACCTCCTGTTAGTCCTCATTTCAGCGGTGTTTGGGAGTCTCAAATAAAATCGGTTAAGGCTCATTTGAAAAGGGTTGTTGGAGATCAGCTATTGACTTACGAAGTGTTCAATACTGTTCTCGTCCAAATTGAGGCTTTGCTCAATTCTCGGCCCTTGTCATGGCTGAGCACGGTTCCGTCGGATCCCCTCCCTTTGACCCCTGCGCATTTTTTCACCGTAACTCCTTGAAACAGCTTCCTGCTGTTGAACTTTCCGAATCCCTCCAAAGTCTCACTCATAGGAAACAACTGTTGGACCAGATGGTTCAGTCGTTTTGGCGTAGGTGGCGAGTTGAGTATCTTCATCAGTTACAAGTACGACAGAAATGGTATACCACTAATAATCCTGTTCGTGTTGGAACACTGGTAATTTTAAGGGTAGATAATGTACCTCCTCTTCAATGGCCTGTTGGTATAATTGACGAGATTTTTCCCGGTTCGGATGGTGTCGTTAGAGTGGTCAATGTCCGAACTAGGAATGGCGTTTACAAAAGACCGGTGGTTCGTTTATGTCCATTAGCTATTGATTGATAGTGTGTTTTTGGTATTTGCGGAAATGAATTTGTGATGGTATCGTTTATATTGGATATCGTATTAACTATGTTCAAATTTGTTGTTGAACAAGGGTTACTAATGTAATGTTTATTTTGTTTTTTCTTTTGGGATTGCTTCCTGAAATTCCTTCAGGGGCGGGGAAAATGGATGCGCCATACCAATCCGGATGATATGCGCCGATTAGAATAATTACATATGTAGGTTAGAGTGAGTTAGCATTTGGAAATTCGTTTGGACAGTTCGTTTGAATTGATTTGAATTTGATTTGATTTGTACCGAAGAATATTGTTCATTTTAGTTAGTTTTGTGATTTCGAAATTTGTAGGAGCTGAAAACCAGTGAAGAAATATATCTTCACAACCAAAGAAACAGATCGTCAGGTAACATCCTTTACTTTCTCCTATCCCTAAAAAACCTGACGATTTAGAGCAGAAGAAATGGATTTATATTGGTAAGCAGTCCACTATTATTTAGTTTGATTAATCAACAATATTCGATAAACAATAATTTAAACAATTCTTGGTTAAAACTTACGTGTGACAAGCCATAACGGAGTAACTTCACGTGCTACTTTGAAATCGGTTGAAATTCTAAAAACTAACCTCAAATATAAGCATAGAGTAGTATCTCATTCCACCAAATCGACACAGAAAATTATAACTTCATTCTATGATTTTCTAAAGAATTGAGTTTATTATGAAAGAATGAAATTGACTTAAATGCATAATTCAAATAATTTAATTTAAAAAAAATTCTTTTTATTCATCAAAGGAAACGGTGTTTTGCAGAATAAATAAAAGTATCATTGATACTTTATCCGAAAAGTTTAAGACTATAATTGTCAATTTTTAGATATTGATTTATTTACACTTTCGAGAATAGACTTGTTCAACTAATTGATATTAATAACTGATTTTGACAACTTCTAAAATAAATTTCATAGACTACTATACAGGTGTTCAGCACATGGACCGTCAAAGTTTTTTGGGGCGTTGGTAGGGTCATTTGCTACCTTTTTAGTCTTGGAACCTGGGTCTTTAGTATTACGTTACGGAGGTATGATTTTTTTATTATGTTTTTCTAAATTACCCAAAATGTACCTTTCGAAGCCCCATAACTTTTATTGCGTGTGCTTTTACATGCATTTTATTTTATTGTATTAAGTCTACATGAGTGTGTGTTTGAAAAAAATCGTTTTTATTGTTACAGATAACACCACAAAATTAACACGAGGGCATTAAAAAAAAAAAAAAATATGAAAGTATGAAAACATCTCTACTTCTAAAAGAAATAAAAAAAAGTTACAGTTACTGCTAACTTAATTTTATTTTAAAACGTTCTTTGGTTTATCGCGGTTCCAAAAGTATGCTATTTACGTTAGTCAATAAATAAAAAAATACTACATTACAAAATTAGATAAAATAGCAAAGTAAGGACAGATTTTAGTAAAATACAGTTTTTGTATGATTGTTTATTTACAAAGTAAAATAAAACGATTCTTTAACGTAAATTCTGTTCGAATTGTTCTCCTCTACTCCGAATGCACGCCTGACACCTTTTTTCTGATTTCGACCGTTGTAGTGGCTAGTAACATTTCATCTCTCATTACCACAAATGCCGCGTTTATGCGTTCAATCAACACCTCTCTTGTAGGTACCTCTGTGAAATAAACCAATTCTTTGGCTCTACCCCAGACATGGTAATCTAAAGGTGTTAGGTCTGGAGATCTTGCGGGCCAAGGATGGGGTCGGCTCTGCCTATCCATGAATTTGGAAAAGAGTTGTCGAGGTGATCTCGAACTTCTCTCAGGAAATGTGCCGGGGAACCGTCATGCTGGAACACAATCGACACGTCTTCATAGAAGGCCGATACATCGGCTAGTAGCTCCGGCAGAGCATTCTGCAAAAAATGCAAATAAGCAGGCCCACTTAGTCGAGCCGGTAGATAGTGTGGCCCGATGAGATGTCTTCCTATCACACCAGCCCAAACGTTAACACTAAATATTTGTTGAAAACTCATTTACCTTTTTACGTGGGGATTCTCATCTTTAGGTGCCCAGTGATGTATATTGTGCAGATTTGTTATTCCTACTCGGTTAAAACAGGATTCGTCTGTCCACAAAATTCGTTTTAGAAACAAGTTGTCATCGACATCTGTGTGCAGCAAAAATCTACAGAATTCCAACCGTTTGGCAGGATCGCCTTCATGAAGACCTGTAACAATTAATAAAATTCATTAGTCTGTGACAATTTTTTTGCAGTCAAAAGGATAAATTTATCAATAAAAAAGTTTATTTACCTTGTACCGGGGTGTAATGAAAAGCGTGTTGATTTTTATCCCGAAATACTGACCAAACTTTCCAAATCGGTAAGTTGAGTCTTTGAGCAACGACACGAATGCTTGTAGTTGGATCTTATTCAAAGGCTTGAAGTAGTTGATCGTCAACTGCTACATGGTCTTGCCTCACATTAAGCCGAGGCTCTTGAAAATTTAAGTTTCCAGTCTCTCCTAATCCTCGACAAGTCGTCGAGAATGTTTCGTGATGGGGTAATCTTCGATCAGGTAATTTGTCTTGATAAATCCTTTGAACTGCACGAGCAACACCATCGGCCTTGCCATATGTCATCACCATATCAGCATACTCAGTGTTGGTGAAATTAGGCATATCAACTACCAAAATTAAAACAACAGTAGCAAAAAGTCGATAAAAGTAACAAAAACAAAAAAATACAAATTTAGGAAACTGAACAACGCGACACAAACATTTCCAACAGCAGAGACAGTTGAATCTCGAATGACGGTAGGGTCAAGTCAGCGGCGACTAACCCAATCCAACCTAAGGACAGAAATAGTAATAATAATTCACACGCGTCTAAAACGGGCAGGTAAAATTTCCTTGCTCGCTGCGTTGTGTAGAAATCCGTACTTTTATTTAGGTGCGACTTTCTTCCGTCTTCTGACTAAAAAACCTTATTTGCAGTATTATTTTTTTTTATTGACTTACGTAAATAGCATATGGTTAGCAACGTTATAAACCAAAGAACATTTTAAAATAAAACTAAGTTTGTAATAGCTGTAACTTTTTTTAAATTTCAATAGGAGGAGATGTTTTCATACTTTCATATTTTTTTTTTTAATAAAAGGCCCCCGTGTTAATTTTGTGGTGTTATCTGTAACAATAAATACGTTTTTTTCAAACACACTCTCATGTAGACTTAATACAATAAAAAAAATGCATGTAAAAGCCCACGCAAAAAAATTTATGAGGCTTCGAAGGGTACATTTTGGGTAATTTAGAAAAACCTAATAAAAAAATCATACCTCCGTAACCGTAATAGTAAGGACCCAGGTTCCAAGACTGAAAAGGTAGCAAATGACACTACCAACGCCCCAAAAAAATTTGACGGTCCATGTGCCGAACACCCTGTATACCATTAAATTTTTCCTTTCTTTAGCTCCTTTTCTGATAATATCAAATTTTTGTACTCCTAATAAAATGTCCCATCAGTAACTAAGATAATATACAGGATGCATTTATTGAAAATATAATAATGATAATAAATAATAATAATAGGGTCTTTATCTACAAAACCAGTAAAAATACATTAAGGGCGGAGTCTAGCATAAGCTACTCCCTCAACCCCTGACAAATAAAAAAACAAATTTTTACATGAAGGAATATTAATACCAAAAATTTCCATAAAAATATACATCGCAATTGAAAATGAACGTGAGCTCCAAAAGAAAGAAAATTACCATAACTTAAAGTTAACTCTGGCTCACAAGCAACTTCATTTTCACTTCCCTCCTCAATGCCCTGACAGAAATTCCCCACACAAAACCAAAATTCATTATATAATTTCACCGCACTGAAAATAAAAGAACGCTGAAACATACCTGAACCAAATCAAGGCAGCATCAGCCTTCCCCCATGCCTTATAGCAACACTGTGAACATCACGTCTAAAAACTAACTTCTCTTTTAAATATGGAGGAATACCTGTTCCTAAAACTCGATGAACCAGAATACACATATGGAACCGGAAAACATTTTCCACCCTGAGCCATCCCAACCTATTTATACCATCATTAATTCCCCTATCATATCTTCTCAAACTCAAAATAAAACGAACGCACGAATTTTGCATTTTTTGCAGCCTATATCTCTCTACGGAATCAAGACAAGGATAAAATAGTCAAACTGTAATTAAACCTTGACAACACAAGGGTCTCGCAGAGGTATTTACGTGATGCAATATATAAGAAGTGTCTTTGATGATACAGATATCTAAGCGCCAGGAAACAACTCCTCAACAGGAACGAAACATGCTCTCTGAATCTTACCAAGATTTCTGCAGCAGTTGGAGGATGGAATTCTATCATCGCCTATCTTAATATGTAACTCCTCACTGAGCGATCTTGGGAAAAAAGGAATGTAAAAACATTTATCGACATTCATTTTAAGGTTATTCCACGTGTCCTCATTGTCCTCATTGAACTGCCTGACAGCTGCCGCGACAGTATATGGAGGGAAGGAAAGGAGAATCTGACTGTCATCACAGTAAAAATAGATGACAAAAACCTAACAACTCTTTACATGTCAGCAATGTACATGAAGAAAATAGAGGGCCAAGAATGGAACCCTGAGGAACACCTGAAGTTATTGGGCAGTAGTCGGAAAACACATCCTCAATTTGACACATTGATATCTTCCAATAAGGTATGACCTGAAAAATCTCACAGAAGATTCATCAAATCCAAAGTAACTCAACTTAGCACAAAGCAACTCATGGTCCAAAGTATCGAACGCTTTGCGAAATCCAATAAAGCAAGAATCGAAGCATGCCCTCATCAAGGGATTGAGAATGTCATCTGTTATTTTTAAGAGAAGAGGGTATTGCTGTAACCCCTCCTTAAACCAGACCGATGATCGGTAAGAATTCCGTTGTCGGTGGCATAGTCATAAATTTGGGTGAACAATACCTTCTCGAGAACCTTTGATGTAGCCAGCAAAACGCTTATAGGTCGAAAATCGGAAGGATCCTTAGGATCAGAATTTTTGGGCAATGGATTCACAATAGAGCACAATAGAGCGTCCGGAAAACACCTCGACTCAATGCAAATATTAATGATATGCGTTATAAATGGCAAAGTAACACTGATGGATAATTGGAGCATTTTGGCAGATATACCATCGCTTCCCAACGCGTTCGAGCCCAAGCCAAGCACAACAGACCTAACCTCCTCCACAGTTGCAAGTCTGAAGGAAAATTCTATATCCGGATTGAATTTCTGAGAACTATAATAGCTAGTTGTATCAGGACAAGCATTTGGTGAGCTGAAAACTGAGCGGAAATAATCACCGAACTCCTGAGGGCCATCAAAACATTCGGGCACCTCCACCTTTGAATCAACCTGCAATGATCTGAAAGATCTCCAGAAGAACCTTGAACCCCGAGATCGGGTGTGGTACATAAAACTCAACTTTCCTCTTCGCACAGCTGATGTTACAGCATTACGAAGGCTAGTATAGTACCTATAATCAGCTAAGTCCTTTGTGAGTTTATACCTTGACAGTGTTCTACTCCTCAACCTCATCATGCTCTTCATAGTGGGAGTTATCCAAGGGGCAAATGGTTTAGAAACTCTTGATTTAACATATAGTGCATTTTTGTTGAATACTTCCGTGAGATATAGACAAAAGATGGATATCTTCTCATCAAAATCATCAACATAGAGAACATCATCTATAGCCGAACTGGAAAGGTCAGACAAAAAGTCCTGAAGAACGAAATTACGGAAATCTCGGTAACGTATTATACGTGGGGAATTAATCTTCCTTTTCAAGTTAATCTTGCAGAATACGCCCCTGTGGTCAGACATTGAATGATCAATAACCCCAGAATCAATAACCAGTTCAGGTCTGCTAGAACAAATCCATCCAAAAGAGTTTGCGATGTAGCAGTTATGCGTGTTGGTTCATCAATAAATTGTTTAAGACCATACGATTCCATGCAACCAGTGAAACTCATGTCAACGAGTTGATCTTCATTTATATCCCCCGCGATAACTATATGTCTATAATGAGAAGATGCGACAGACAAGAAATCATCCAAATAGCGAATGAAATTCGAAGTACTACACGCGGATGTACGATAGACAGAACTCAGCAGAAGAGTCTCCCTCTCCAGTCCAAATTGGATCCAAATATGTTCAACCCCATCCGGCAGAACAAAGTCGTCGAATACTTCCCTCGATAAAAGTGAATCTCTGACATAGAAGCCGACTCCTCCTCAAACACGTGCCACACGATCGCTACGCAAGATACGAAAACCAGAAATATAAATGTTCTCATCGGAAATATTTTGGTTCAGTCAGGTTTCAGTTAAAAACCACATCAATAGCTTCTGCACTAACAATATCAACAAATTTATCAAATTTAGGAAAAAGAGAACAAACATTAAAATGGGCCATCTTTAAGTATGCATATGACCTAATTAAACTAAAATATTCCTTCACATAACATTTACACCATCCCATATAAAGGAATTCCTCTGAATTATATCACGGAGCATATGTGGAGCCACTTCAAGAACTACATTAAATTTATCCTTGAACTTTAAATTAGTAATGAATTTTATATCATTAATAGAGCAGTTCAAATTGTTGCCAAAAATTAATTTTTCCAGAAAATTAGGTTCATTTACTGCATATGAGTCGACGCCATAAACCATAATACGAGGCTTCAACTTCGTTGGAATGGTTACACTGTATACACCAGTCGTTTTCTCACCAATAACGGATTTAAGTTTTTCCAACGAATCATTGTCGCTGCATTTTATCAACATACCATCGTTAATTTTTCTAGTTCCCAAAACCACGGCTTGAGCAGAGGAAGGATCCACTTTTGATTTTATTTCAGATTTGATAGCAGTATCTATAATATAAAAATGAATCGCAAAATGTGTTGGAAGCGCATAACTCAACAACGCCTGGACCAATTTGGCCAAATCTTTTTTTAAAATGTTCGTTGAAGTTCAAGGATGGTTTTTACGGCGAATTAGAATTATTGTTGGAAAAACCCTAAAATAGCCCTTTTCTTTTTCCCATACAAATGATTTGTAACTAAGACGAATCGCAGCAACTTTGCTTGAAGGTGGTCGAACAGCCCATTCAGCACTGAAATTGTCATTAAATATGCAAAGCAATGAAACTCCAACCTGCAACGTTTCGAAGAACTCTGCAATGGCAAAGGTTTTGCAGCAATGTAAATTGATTGTTTGGGATGAATGCACGATGGCACATAAAAAATCTTTGGAGGCTTTAGACAGAACCTTTAAAAGATCTACGGAGCAATAATAACAGATTTGGTGGTGCAATGATTTTATTAGCAGGAGATTTTCGTCAAACATTGCCAGTGATTCCACGATCAACGCCAGTTGATGAACTCAATGCATGTCAAAGTCCTCCAATTTGTGGAAACATGTCAAAGTACTTCATTTAAGCAAGAGTTGCAAAATGACCAATCTGGAAACATATTCTCTAAACAGCTCATTGACATTGGTAATGGCAAATTTCTATATACATGTTGACTGGCTGCATTAACTTTCCTCAAAGTTTTGTCAGTTAACTCGATCAAAAGATGAACTTATTCAGAAGGTGTTTCCAGATGTTTCTCAAAATTACAGAATTACAATGGCTGAGCGAACGAGCTATACTGGCTGCAAAAACATAGATATAAATGAATTAAATTGCAAAATTCAAGAACAAATTACAGGCGAATCGAGGATATATAAATCAGTTGATTCGGCTACTAATCAAGATGATGTAGTCAACTATCCACCGGAATTTTCAAACTCGCTGGATTTGCCAGGATTGCCATCTCACAATCTTTAATTAAAGGTTGGATCGGTGGTTATAATGTTGCGAAATATCAACCAACCGCGTCTTTGCAACGGTACACGGTTAGCGATAAAAATTACGAAACAATGTGATAGAAGCAACTATACTCAAAGAAAAGTATAAAGGAGAAGATGTTCTCATACCGCGCATCCCAATGATTCCGACTGATGTGCCATTTGAGTTTAAACGACTACAGTTTCCAGTGCGGCTTGCTTTTTGCTATGATTATAAACAAGTCCCAGAGGCAATCATTAAGTGTTTGTGGTATTAATCTAGAAAACCTATGTTTCTCACATGGTCAATTGTATGTTGCTTGTTCCCGTGTTGGAAAACCAGATTTGTTTATCTATGCGCCAGGTAATCAAACAAAAAAACATCATATACCACAAAGCACTACAATGATAATAATAATCATGATTCACATGATTAACAATAAAGCGATCACTTACTTTTAAATCTTTATGTATGTCTTATTTAATTATTTTTTATTTACAACGCCCATCACCAGGGTGACGGTTCTGTTCAAGAGAATTTTTTAAAATACGTAGGCACGAAGTCTGTCGGGTCAGCTAGTTTTTTTATATTTTTATTGTTTGTTTTCACTAATAGCACATGGGAGTTAAGATTCTTTTTAACAGCCGACGCATATGACGACCGGTCTGACTCATGTGACTGATTACCGCGGCAGCTCGAAATGTTTTCACCGTGCAAATCTTTGGAAGTTTTCATAACATTATTAGTGAATTCTAACTCAGACATATACTTATCTAGCAGAATCTTTTCACGGGTCAAGCACTCAACCTCCTTCTGCCGAACAATGCATTATGTATTCGAACATGAGGGATGAACCTGTGGCGACTCGGAACAACTTTACAGAAGTTATTCTTGTCCACAAAAACTATTTTTCTAATAGCATTCAAGCACTTATCATGAACAACAACCTCACAACCTTCAGTTTTATACCTAATATCATTTGAACCAGCAAATTTTTGAACAAAATCGACACTTATTGTCAGTAAGGTCGGATGTTCAACTGCCTGCCATGACGGTCAACACGTGAATATACCTACCAAGATTTTGACATGACATAAACGACCAGGAAGTACGTACTTTCCGGACTAGGCCGGGAATTGCTACTTTCTCAGTGAAAAAGCATCCGGGAAGTACTCACCTGCCGAAAATAGTAATTTACGTAACAAGTCCGAAAATAGGGTTTTTTGGACGAATAGACAAAATTCTAGGACGAGCGCAAGCGAGTCCAGAAGTCTATGAGTCCAAAAACCATTTTTCGGCAACCGTCCGGGAAGTACCCACTTTCCGGACGCTTTTTCTTTGAAAGAAGCCTTCCCGGCCTAGTCCGAAGTACGTACTTCCCGGACTAGGCCGGGAAGAATCACGTCGTTTTGATCATAGTAAATATGAAAATCTTGGTAGGTATATTTTTGATAAATGAAGTTACCATAGCACTGAGAAAACGGCTGACAGTTCATATAAAATTAGTTGTCAAGAATTTGCATGTTTTCTGATCGCAATCCCAATCCGCATTAAAATATGAAAGCAGCAGTGATAGTGACAATGAAAATGTGCCTTGGGAAATTTCCAATATAGCAGCCGCTGCTACAGCACAATTATTGCCTGAAAAATCAAAATCAAGGTATGAAAACGTGTATGATCTGTTCACGAAATGGATGGAGATGAAGCAATGCAAAATTATAACAGAGGATGTAATGTTGGCCTATTTGGCGCATAAATCAGAAATAGTCAAATCCTCCACTCTGTGGAGCATGTACTCTATGTTGAAAAGTACCATTTTAGTAAAGAAAATGTGAACATAGCCATTTTCCCAAAAGTTCTCGCATTTCTTAAAAGGAAGAATGTTGGTTACAAAGCCAAAAAATCAGAAGTTTTCAGCAGTGAACAGATCAGCAAATTCATTAGAGAAGCGGATAATGATACATATCTAATGCTGAAGGTGATTTTAACAAAATATTACGATTGTAGGATATAAAGTATCAACTTACTTTTCAGGTAGCAACAATTATTGGGTTAGCCGGCGCGTGCAGAAGAGAAGAACTGACAAAAATGTCGATTGATTTAATAAACGATAAAGGAAGACATGTTGCTTGTGAAAATACCGGATTCCAAAACACATATTGAGAGAACTTTGTTGTAATTGGGCAAGAAAACCTGCTGTTGTATAGACAATATTTATCTTTACGGCCATCTCATACTCCACACAACAGATTATTCGTGAATTACAAAAAGGGAAAATGTTCTGATTCAGCCTGTTGGTATCCACACTTTCGGGAGTCTCGGAATGAACGAGCGCAAGCGAGTCCTAGAAGTCTATGAGTCCAAAAACCATTTTCGGGCGTGTTGCGTACAATATTTTTCGGCAACCGTCTAGAATAACAAATCAATGAGACGACACATTTCTTTTTATATATTTTAATTCTTATTTAAATTAAACAGAACAGAAAATATCACATATTAACAGAAACATTCTAATTTTTATTTATATTAATATTTATATTAAAATTCGAGCAATTACTGATATTGAAGGGATTCAATTTGTTTGAAATGCCTGGTATATTTAAATTCCTTTTGTTGAAGCCACAACAAGATGGCAAAGTTTCCGTTTCGCATCGATTATTTTCTTCTGGTGATTTTTGAATGGTCTTGGCAATTTTAATTTTGTTTTCAAGGGAATTATCTATATATCCTTCAGCCACATTGGTAGACTTCCAGCCACCGTGTCTCTTCAAATTTGTGATGTTTCCACCATTGTCAGCAAATAACGTCGCCGAAGTTCGACGAATGCTATGGCCTCTGTAATTTTAGGATTGGGTAAATGTAAAAACTCTGCGATTTTCATTCCGAGACTCCCGAAAGTGTGGATACCAACAGGCTGAATCGAACATTTTCCTTTTTGTAATTCACGAATAATCTGTTGTGTGGAGTATGAGATGGCCGTAAAGATAAATATTGTCTATACAACAGCAGGTTTTCTTTGCCCAATTACAACAAAAGTTCTCTCATATGTGTTTTGGAATCCGGTATTTTCACAAGCAACATGTCTTCCTTTATCGTTTATTAAATCAATCGACATTTTTGTCAGTTCTTTCTTCTGCACGCGCCGGCTAACCCAATAATTGTTGCTACCTGAAAAGTAAGTTGATACTTTTATATCCTACAATCGTAATATTTTGTTAAAATCACCTTCAGCATTAGATATGTATCATTATCCGCTTCTCTAATGAATTTGCTGATCTGTTCACTGCTGAAAACTTCTGATTTTTTGGCTTTGTAACCAACATTCTTCCTTTTAAGAAATGCGAGAACTTTGGGAAAATGGCTATGTTCACATTTTTCTTTACTAAAATGGTACTTTTCAACATAGAGTACATGCTCCACAGAGTGGAGGATTTGACTGTTTCTGATTTATGCGCCAAATAGGCCAACATTACATCCTCTGTTATAATTTTGCATTGCTTCATCTCCATCCATTTCGTGAACGAATCATACACGTTTTCATACCTTGATTTTGATTTTTCAGGCAATAATTGTGCTGTAGCAGCGGCTGCTATATTGAAATTTCCCAAGGCACATTTTTTCATTGTCACTATCACTGCTGCTTTCCATATTTTAATGCGGATTGGGATTGCGATCAGAAAACATGCAAATTCTTGACAACTAATTTTATATGAACTGTCAGCCGTTTTCTCAGTGCTATGGTAACTTCATTTATCAAAAATATACCTACCAAGATTTTCATATTTACTATGATCAAAACGACGTGATTCTTCCCGGCTAGTCCGGGAAGTACGTACTTCCCGGACTAGGCCGGGAAAGGCTTCTTTCAAAGAAAAGCGTCCGGAAAGTGGGTACTTCCGGACGGTTGCCGAAAAATCTATTTATTGGATCTATTAATTGATATTTCTAAATCCTTGTGATTTTGTTTTATATTTTGCGTCGAAATGAACCAAAATTGGCTGCTTTACCTCATTGTCGTCGAAATTTTTTTCCTCAAGTAAATTAAATTGAGTTGAGGAACAAATAAATATCTATAGGGTCAGGTCTGGACTGTAAGTTGAGTGAACTAGTGCATTTTGCAGTTAAGGATTTGCCAACAGTGTGATCTAAAAAATCATAAAAAAACTGTCGGAAAACCATTTATACCTATTATTTCCAGGAATGGTTGGATGGCGAAGTGACTTAAAGTATTCACTGAAAAAGTTGGACCTATGTTTGTCAGTCCTTTATACACTATGCCGAAGAAGGACAAGCAGAATTTCATCATACTAGGATGAAGATTTTTTCGCTGAGGATACACAATTGTAAAAGCCGACAAAATGTTTTTTAATAATATGTTTGGAATAGAAAGGTTTTTTTGTATCCGATCGGTTAGAAATTATTAAAACATTTGGGTGAGTTCAAATGTATCCATTTAATTTTGTGGTCAATACAAGAAAGGTACAAAAAATTCAGTTTTGTTTATTTATTAGTAAATATATATACTATTACAAGCCCTGTTGATCAGAGCGGTTCAAATTTTTTTATCCATTATACAATCAAATATCAATATCCCATCACAATATTGTATTCTCTTACAAAAGAGTATCAGTAAATTTCAAATAAAACTCGAACATTTTAATCTCTTTTTAATATCTTAAGTCATAATGAGTGTCAGTTGATAATTTTTCCTCTGCTATTTTTTCAATGAAATAAGTGTTATATCACAACCTTCCTCAAGTATGGATGATGATTTCCCTTTGAATGGGTTCCGTAGCAGACTTCAAACATAAG
>JARTUT010001813.1:0-42500 GCA_030674115.1 Micraspis discolor
GGCTAAATATAACCACGAGACCGATAGCGAACAAGTACCGTGAGGAAAGTTGAAAAGAACTTTGAAGAGAGAGTTCAAAGAGTACGTGAAACCGTTCAGGGTAAACCTGAGAAACCCAGGAAAGGTCGAATGGGGAGATTCATTCGCGCACTGATGTTGGAATGTACAGACTGCAGGAAGCGCGGACGTTCGCGTCCGTCGCTCCCGTCGGTACATCGACCGACGTCGGGCGCGTGCACTTCTCCCAGTAGGTCGTCGCGATCCGTTTGGGTGCTGTTCTACGGTCCGCTTTCGGTAGACCGTGAGCTCGGATTTTCCGACGTTCGCGGACCAGCGCAAACCGAACAGCTCGCCCGACGGTTTGTATCGATGGCGGGGGCCGCGATTCAGTTCGCGTCCGGCCCGCGGCAAGTATGCGGATACGTGATGGCTATCGGACCTGGCGCCGATACCGCCTCGTCCGTTACCGTTCGCCGCGGTGTTCTCGAACAGACTCTGACGAAACGCCGATCAACGACGCTATTGCTTTGGGTACTTTCAGGACCCGTCTTGAAACACAGACCGAAGGAGTCTAGCATGTGCGCGAGTCATTGGGAATCACTAAACCTAAAGGCGCAATGAAAGTAACGTCCGCTTGCTTGCGGACCGAGGGAAGATGGTCGATCGTCTCGATCGATCCGGCATTCCCAGGGCGTCTTGTTCTCATTGCGAGATGAGGCGCACCTGAGAGCGGCCACGCTGGGACGGAAAGATGGTGAACTATGCCTGGTCAGGACGAAGTCAGGAAACCTGATGGAGGTCCGCAGCGATTCTGACGTGCAAATCGATCGTCGGAACTGGTGGGCTGGGGCGAAAGGCTAATCGAACCATCTAGCTGCTGGTTCCCTCAGAAGTTTTCCCTCAGGATAGCTGGCGCTCGTTGCATACGAGTCTCATCCGGTAAAGCGAATGATTAGAGGCATTGGGGTCGAAACGACCTCAACTCTATTCTCAAACTTTGAAATGGTGAGATCTCCGGTTTGCCGAATGTGAAGCCGCGAGATCGGATCAGGAGTGCCAAGTGGGCCATTTTGGTAGTGCAGAACTGGCGCTGTGGGATGAACCAAACGCCGAGTTAAAGCGCCACAAATCGACGCTTTATGGGATGCCATGAAAGGCGTTGGTAACTTTAAGACAGCAGGACGGTGGCCATGGAGTTTGAATCCGCCATGAGTGTGTAACAACTCACCTGCCGAAGTTACTAGCCCTGAAAATGGATGGCGCTGGAAGCGTCGTGCCTATCTCGACCGTCAGCGGCATGTGCGGTCGTCCCGTAAGCGGGACGGTCATGAAACCCTGACAGTAGGAGGTCGCGGAGGTGAGCGCAGAAGGGCTGGCCGTGAGGCCGTCTGGAGCCGCCTTCGGTGCAGATCTGGTGGTAGTAGCAAAATACTCAGCGAGGACCTGGAGAGCTGAGGTGGAGAAGGGTTTCGTGTGAACAGCTGTTGCGGCCACGAGTCAGTCGATCCTAAGCCCTAGGCGAAAGCCGATGTTGATGTGGCGTTGTTAATGGCGTGATAAGTAATGTGGCACCGCTCCGTAAAACGAGTGAGCGCTAGGATGCTTTGCGCTTTACGCACGCCCGTCGGGCGAAGAGGAATCCGGTTCCTATTCCGGAACCCGGCAGCGGAACCGTCTTAAACTCGGGCCTCGCAAGAGAGTTCGTCAGGAGCAACCCAAAAGGACCCGGAGACGCCGTCGAGAGATCCGGGAAGAGTTTTCTTTCTGCATAAGCGTTCGAGTTCCATGGAATCCTCTAGCAGGGAGATATGGTTTGAACGCGAAGAGCACCGCATTTGCGGCGGTGTCGGATCTTCTCCTCGGACCTTGAAAATCCGGGAGAGGGCCACGTGTAGGCGTCGCGCCACTCGTACCCATATCCGCAGCTGGTCTCCAGGTTAAGAGCCTCTAGTCGATAGAATAATGGTAGGGCGGGAAGTCGGCAAATTAGATCCGTAACTTCGGGATAAGTTGATTGGCTCTGGAGGGATTGTGGCGCGTCGGGCTTGATGGGGAAGTGGGTCACGTCTAACGTATTGCCGGGCCTGGGCGAGGTGATGCGTTTCGCTTCACGGCGTTACGTCTGATCCGAGCTCGGTCCCGTGTCTTGGGCTCCGCGAATCGTCAAGCTTCGAGACCCCGTGGACGGCATTTCGGTGTCATCCTGGGTAATCTCTGCGGCCGTCATCTAACAATCAGCTCAGAACTGGCACGGACTGGGAGAATCCGACTGTCTAATTAAAACAAAGCATTGCGATAGGCCCCAGCAGGTGTTGACTGCAATGTGATTTCTGCCCAGTGCTCTGAATGTCAACGTGAAGAAATTCAAGCAAGCGCGGGTAAACGGCGGGAGTAACTATGACTCTGTGCAACGCCGCCAGCGGGACACGGCGGGAGATGGACGTACCTCCTCACGGTCTGTAATTGTGTGAGTTTGTTCGGGTTCCCCGTCTTGGGGTTTTGTTCTGGTGTCAAAATGTGCGTTTCAGTACGACGAGTAGAATGGTGCTTAAATCATCAAAATCGACCAAGTGAAACCAAAGTTATCACGAGTTGAACTGTTTTGTTGTGAAATCCTTGGGAGAAATATCAATTGTTTCCATCGACGAAATCGTGGATTTCCGCTGCCAAAAATTAAGAAAACTTATATAACGACATTCTACGTTTCATGAGGAAGAAAATGAGGTACTTCTCATATTTTTACAGTGAGAAACTTCGGAGATATAATCAAAAATATATAAGGTAAATATCCCGTTCTCCTCTTGTACGTAAAAACATTGTGCTTATCAGTGCCGATATTTACATCAAGTTTTTCACCCGGTCGGCGTAAATTCAACCATGTACGAGGGTAGACCAACAATATATCGCCCAGGATTGAAGAATTCTCTGTCCTTGCTTCCTGTGCCCCAAATGCTGTGCAAAGACTAATATAGTGTCACAGAACATGTAACCGGTATCTGATGACGTCACGAAAATTCAAACGACCTGTAACTCGCGAACGCGAATTCGGGTGGTCGAAATAACTTGACCCCGCGGCTCCAGGGACAACTTTATATACCCAGATAGTGATTTCAACCTAAATTCGGAGTGCGCCGGCGCAGATGAAATCGTGAATTCCAGACGAACCGGAAAAGTCTCAGGTGCGTGGATTAGTGCAAACGGCTGCTGGGGAGCTCCAGAATCATAAACTGGATGTTTGCGCGTGTTCCGTTGCGCCGTTTTCTATCTCCGAAACGCGCGGTCGGATCGGGGTGCGGAAACTTTCGGGATGGATGCCGTAGTATGGAGAACTTTACAATATGTGCGCCACCGATATCTCAGCGCAAACGGCGCCATTTCGGGCAGATGGGTGAGCAAACTTTCTGCGTTTTCGCGCGGGGGCTGCGCGCTGTCCATGTGGGCACTCCGTCGTGCCATTTTCCAAGTGCGCATGCGCGGATGAATAATCGATTTTCCGACTTACCGAAAATGACTCAGGTGCGCGAAGTGCAGCAAACGAGTACTGGGGAGGCCTAGAATTAATAACTTGAGGCTGGCGCATGCGCGGACATACCGCTGCTGATCTTCGGAACGCGCGGTCCGATCGAGATGCGAGAACTTTCTTACAGAATGTTGGCGTCCTAACAGTGCTCTACTGTATGCGCAGTCGATTCTCGCGCGTGCGCGATGGTTTTTTCATGTAAAGAGCCGCACAACGCGCCGTTCAACTGGATGCCGGCATTCTACTCGCGAGATACGTGGTTCGCGGTGGCTGCGTGGGTGTGCGCGGGACCCTTTTGTGCGGAAATTTATGAACTGCCCCTGTTCATTACTCAGTTGTGCTCCGGAACTGACGGTTACCTGCAGAACGTTCGTCGGGCTTTATCTCTGCGTGAACGGGTGTGAATGGGCGTGATGCGCGCATCCTATGCATGCGCGTGCACATTTGTCGCGATGAATGTGCTCGACCCCATACAGGAGAGGCATGTCGGACCATGCTCTCATCTTATCCACCCTAGAAGAAGAAAACTTGATCCGCGGTCGTCAGATTGGATTGCTTCACACCATTGAGATCTTTGCTACACCTGCGAGACCCTTGGATACTGGGTTGGCCTGAACTTACTCTTCCTTTCAAATTGCTTTTCTCTTTATACCTATAAAATCTAGTCCCGACAGCAAAAAGAGATATACACAGTGGGTGTGAGAATTGTTATTCGTGAATAGATCATTGTTGAAGCAAAAGTTGGGGCGAGATATTTTTGTATTTTCCGCCCAACAACGAATAGCTACAATGTTCCCGCATGCATATGTGGCAAGTCCTACGCTACAGAGAGGGGGCGCAAAGATCACCAGCGTAAATACTGCAGGGGTGCCCCTACTGATGATGAAGGAAAATGCCGCTACTGTAACAAGAATTTCAAGAACTACATGGCCATGCGCAAACATCTGGCTGCAGCCCACCCAGAAGAATACAATAGGGAACTCTATACAGAGACGGAGTCTGGTAACCGCAGACAACTTTTGGACGGAGGGGGAGTTGGAAGAGATGGCAAGACTAGAGGCTGAATATGATGGAGATAAACTCTTAGATTATCTGGTCGAGAAAATGGGCAGACCGAAGGATGGGCTAAGAAAGAAGCGATATAACATGACGTACACCAACTTAGTAGAGCGCTTCAGAAACGAAAATCTCAGGAAGAGAGTGACCGAATCCTCTTTCGAAGTCCCAGGCCCATCCAGGGTGACGACAAGGTCTCAGGCGGCTAGAGGCCAACAAATTACAGATACTGCCCAATCTCCATCCACTACATCTGAGTCATCTTTCGAAACATCAAATGACCCAGACTACAGCCCACCACTAGTAGAAGATGAGCCTGAGTCATATGTATATGATCCTTCAGAAGGATCATCGCCTGGACCTTCCGAGCTGTCACCGCAGATGGCGTCGCCTCACCAACCTTATGACCGACGCGAAGAACGAATGCCTGATTCATGGGCTGAACTGAGTATTGTGGAGGATGAGATGGAGTCGACTATAATCCCAGAGGTTGAGCACGAATTGCCACGAACACCCCCGGCTAAAGAAATAATTGATGACACACAAGATCATGTCATGCGCCACCTGATCAAAATGTGCGTTGCTTCTGAGGACGTGGAAACCATAGAAGTTGTGAGATCTGTCTGTCTGAGGAGGAAGGATACAGAGAGTCCATTGACACATGGGTAAGAACGATATGTGTGAAGAGTATGGGAAGAAGAAGAAACCTAGCCAACATCACAAACTAGAAATACCGGGGAAGGAAGGTGGAAGAAGGAGGCATCGAGCCAGATTGTACAAATACATGCAAAATAAGTACAAAAACAACAAGAAAGAACTGGCAAATGAGATAATAGATGACATCCAACCGTCAACAGACAACCTGAAACCGAGGAAAGAAGAAATAGAGGAAGAGTATAAAAGATTTTCGAGTGTGAACCACCCATTGATTACGAGCCCATCACAGATGTCGACATGCGTCCCTGCGACATCTACCAATGCATAGACTCGAACTCAATACAGGAAGCAATCAAATTAATGGGTACAACATCTGCCGGACCTGACGGTATAAACTCTCAGAGACTAAGGAATATCCCTGTGGAAAAACTTGAATTTCTTTTCAACATCATGATACTCACGAAATATGTGCCCACTCCACTAAGACAAAGCCGAACAGTCCTGATCCCGAAAACTGAAAAAGATCGGAGAAATGTCGATAGCTGGCGACCCATAACTATTGCGTCTGTGCTCCTCAGACTCATAAACCGAATAGTGGCAAAAGAGGTTGACAGATGGTATCACACTAGATAAATGTCAACGTGGCTTTACTAGTATGGATGGATGTTTTGCCAACAATCTCACCCTGCAAAAATAATCAAGGTGAGAAGAAAAGAGGGGAAACCACTAACGGTCATTACTTTAGACCTGAAGAAGGCCTTTGATAATATCTCCCACTCCACAATCCGAAGAGCACTGAGGAGATTTAAAGTAGACAAAAACACGACGGCTTACATTATGGCAAATCTGGACGATCAGTGGACCACAATATTCTGTGAGGAAGAAGAGATTACCCACATTAAAATCAATAAAGGGGTTAAACAGGGTGATCCGCTTTCCCCTATACTTTTCAACATGGTGATCGACGAACTTATAGCCAACCTGAAGATAAGGAAAGGGGTCAAATTTGGGGAAACGAACATCTCTGTGCTCGGCTATGCAGATGACCTCCTGCTGCTGGCTGAGAATACTAAGGATGCCCAGTTTTTGCTGAAGTTCGCATGTCGTTTCTTTGAGGCACGATCACTCCATCTTAATACAGCAAAGTGCACATCTTTGTCGCTGACCACAGTACCCTCGAAGAAAAAGCTCTTCATCCATCCAACGCCAAAATTCTACGTCCGGGGCAGTCCGATCCCGCCTCTTACCTCCATCAACGAGACCTTCAAATATCTGGGCCAATACTATTCGCACGCCGGTGCAACATCCTGCTCCATCAAAAACCTGGATGCACAACTAGGGAGAATCTTGAGGGCTCCCCTGAAACCCCAACAGAAAATAAGCATACTGACGCAGCACCTTATGCCCAGGTATATTCACTCACTGCAGTCTCCCTCTATAAACGCCAAAATCCTCAAAACAGCTGATCGCCTGGTAAGAAGGGCAGTTAAAAAGATATGGAGGTTACCTACTCACATCATTGACGAAAGCCTATATACACCGGTGAATATGGGGGGCCTAGGGCTTTTTCCTTCTCCCGTAAGATCCCAATAATAATGATGGAAAGAATGAGTAGAGCTAGAAGAGCATGTGATATGTTTGACAGCGTGATGTCTGTGGATGAGACCTGGATGCGGCGGTTGCAGCGTATGATCAAACCACACCTTAACACCAAAGTGGCGATAGATCGGAGTAATGCTGAGAGGCTGGAGAGATCCTTTTATGGAGGTGGTACCATACAGGCAGCGAACAACAGCGCCTCCAACAGCTATGTACACTCACCTCCTGCGATGTGGACAGGGGAAGACTACATATCTGCCATCAAGCTGAGAACTAATACGCTCCCCACAAGAGGCTTGCCGTACGGCCCTAGAGAAGCGAAGATGTGCAGAGCGGGATGTGGAAGGATTGAGTCTTTGTCACACGTCCTGCAGAAGTGCCCCCTTGGCCACACGAAAGAATTACCAGGCATAACTTTGTGGTTAAAAAGGATAGCGGAAGCAGCCAGGAAACGGGGTTGGGAGATCTTGGAGGAACCCCATATAAGAGACAAAAGAGGCAAACTGAATAAGCCCGATATGATATGTGTGAAGGACGATGTAGTCGTGGTGGCGGATGTCGGGGTGAGCTGGGAGGGTCCCAGGCTGCTGTCAGAAACTTACCTCCTGAAGAAAGCGGTGTACGATCAACCAGAATTTGTAGAGGTGGTCGCTGAGAAATATGTCGGCAAGAGCATCAAAGTGCTACCCTTCATCATTGGTGCCAGAGGGTTCTGGTGTAGAGAGAGCAGTTCCCTTTTGCAAGCCCTTTCCATCGACAACATGAACACAAGAAGGGACCTCGTATTAACAACCTTACGAGGAGGCTGGTCCATACACAAGGATGTTAGCCGCAGAACATGGGATTGAGAAATATGAAGCTGCTACCTCTGGCAAGACCCACAGAGCGCAATTGATCTTTTGTGCGCGTTGTGTGTTCGTGTGCGGGATATATGGCCTTTTCCGCTTAGAGTGCGTGAGAGTGTGCTTTCCGAGTGCTATTCAAAAACTTTAAGCAATATATCAATATGAAAGCTCACTGCCTAAATAATTCTGCATGTTTGTGAAACTTGTTGTTGTACTACATGTTGTTTTATAATGTATTTTGCACACCTACTGTATACAATGTTCATTTATATACTGAATAAAGATCTTATTAGCCAAATGCCTCGTCATCTAATTAGTGACGCGCATGAATGGATTAACGAGATTCTCACTGTCCCTACCTACTCCCCCTCCAAGGCTAACACAGCGTAGGTGGTGGGGGGCTTAGTACCTTCTGATGGATGGTAAAACGTCTACTGTCCCAGTGGAAAGCTGAGTTAGCCGCAAAAGCATGGTTTAATGGCAAATGAGCCATAAAGTTCAGCTCCAGCACACGGGAAATGCAGGGCCGGCAGGAGGAGAGTGCATCTCCAGGAAACCCTCGGGTCGAAATCCAGAGACCAGGAGAACCACCCTTGACTTCCGCTAGGGTAAAAGGACAGGTGCAAAAGCTACTAGCAACCCAAAGTCTATCAAGTCGACGACAAAGACGCTCATAGAGCGCGCGCCGCAGAGGGGGCCTTCAGAAGCCCTCCGTCGACGAAAAGCCACCGATTGGGTGCTGCCGCCGAAAGGCACTCCACCTGCCCAGCAGCGGGGGAAAGCAGAGACAAGCTCTAAGGTCCCTGAAAGAGCACCGGCAAAAAAGTACGTCTTCTGTCGACCTCCTCTGTAGGCGAGGTGGACACTCTCCATCCCACTCCCGGGAAGGAAAGGAGGGACCTAGCTCTGTTGAGGGTGACCTCTGGTGATGTCCCTCACAGACATAAAGAATGAGCTCATCGAGTTCATGTCTGATCCGACCAACAAAGTCGGCAAAAAGGCGACCACCTCAATTATGAAGGTGTTCCACGAGATGGAGAGGCGTTTGGCCAATTCGGACGTGGTCATCTCCAAATTGCAGGAGCGCCTTGAGAAGGAACAGCTGAAAAGCCTCCTTTCCTCGCAAACGTCCGCCGGGAAGCGCGCTAATCAGGGTCATGGGCCTCTGTGGCGGCCACCAATCCCCAAAACATTACCGAAGCCCTCACCATTCCGGGCCCCGGCTCCGTGATATATGTGTGAAGCCGCCGAAGGAAGAACAACTCTCTTTTGACACAGGTTGCCCTTACCATTCAAACACACGCGCCGAAGGCAAAATAAGAAACACGGCAAAGCTCAAAAATGGTGCTATTCAAATTATTGTTCCTTCTGAAATGCAGGAACGGAAGTGTGTCATCGCTGCTTTAGAAGGCAAGATCGATTGCTCGACTCGAAGCAGCTTATACCACGCTATAATGATCCACGATGTCCGGTAAGGGTTCTACTGAAGACGAGTCGATGGATCTACTTGTTGAGAAAAACCTTCCCGAGGGTGCAAGCCAGAGGAAGTGAAAAAGCGGACGAGGTTGTATATAGATACCCAACCTCGTCAACCGGGAATAAAATTGGTGGTTGGTGCCCCCAGCAACTAAGCCCGAACAATTATAAAACAAGGGGAGGGCGTACTTCAGTATGTCCTCCGCCATGAAACACATGAACACTATAGCATCAAGATGCTATAAATGCCAAGCCTACGGGCATTCGTCGAAAGCCTGTGGGCAGGCAAAGGAATCGACATACCCCCACTGCTCCGGCAAGAAGGCATGCGTATGCAGATTGTACACGGAAATCCGAGATTCCAGAATAGGTAATTGTAAAATCAAGAAACGGCTGGATTTCAACATCCGGCCGAATTGCAATAAGTGTCCCGCGTACCGCGATCAGATTGATCAGTACCGGGCCAAAGATTGATATAAGAGCACGTAATTGGCCTAAAATTTACAGATTAACGGTCAAAGATCAGGAGCAGTAGCCTCTGAAATTTCTCACATTGTGGATAGAGAGAAAATAGATACCGTTGCACTTCAGGAACCCTACCGTATACATTTGGTGGGGTCAAACGCTTGTGGACTCTCCACTATTTGTGGCGTGTGGAGAGACACCAGTAGCTACTTTTTTGTCAGCAAGCCAAAACTCAAATAACAAATAATGAACTCAATACTCTAAATATTCTCCTTGTACACACTAAACTCATAGAATTAAATTAACTGGATCTCATTTTATTTTCTATTTGAATCAACATGAATCCTAACAGTCATTTTGAAATACTCAGAAATAATACATAGAAGTTTAAAGCATAACCTGAACATCAAAACCAATTATGGATCTTCAATCTTGGGCCGATGCGGGCTCAAGGCGCCCCCAGCTCAGGGTGGGAGACTTTCCCCGCTCCAGGTAATTTCGGATAATGAGCGATGACCCTAAGGATTACACTCCCATAGCATGGCAGGCGTATGAAGGGATAATATGAGCAAATACGGCAACCATGAGATGACATAAGTCGACTCCAGCTGCTAAGACCCATATCTTCCAGCCATGTCCCTACCTACTATCTGAGCGAAACCACTGCCAAGGGGAACGGGCTTGGAAAAATTAGCGGGGAAAGAAGAGCCTGTTGAGCTTGACTCTAGTCTGGCACTGTAAGGAGACATGAGGAGGTGTGGCATAAGTGGGAGACAGTGACGTCAAAAGTGAAATACCACTACTTTCATCGTTTCTTTACTTACTCTGTAAGACGGAACGCGTGCGTCATCTGCCCTAGTGGCTGCGACTGTCACGGTGTTCTCGAACCAAGCGCTAAGAGTGGCGCACTGTGTCGGAGCGTCAGCTACGTTCATACTGCGTTCGTTAACGCGAAACGTATCGGTCGTGGTCGTAGCGTCCTTGATTACGGGCGCCGATAAACGCTCCCGCGTGATCCGATCAGAGGACACTGCCAGGCGGGGAGATTGGCTGCGAGGCGGTACATCTGTCAAAGGGAATAACGCGCAGGTGTCCTAAGGCCAGCTCAGCGAGGACAGAAACCTCGTGACGTAGAGCAAAGGAGCAAATACTGGCTTGATCCCGATGGGGCTGGTACGCATAGGGACTGCGGCGCGACCTATCGATCGCGCTGGCTTGAAGGGTTTTTCAGCAGAAATTGTCAGAAAAGTTACCACAGGGATGCTTGGCTTGTGGCGGCCAAGCGTTCCATAACGACGTCGCTTTTGATCCACCGATGTCAGCTCTTCCTATCATTGCCCGAAGCAGGAATTCGCCAAGCGTCGGATTGTCTCACCCGTTATCGGGGAACATAAGGCTGGATACTTTTCTAATAGATACGACAAACCTGTAGCACACGTCCGTACTCGGGGTAGTTTGAAAATTGTTTTGAGGGGTGGTTGTCAACACCTACGATCAACCCCTAATTGCTTTCACCCCCTGCTATCTCGGCCAAATGACGGTTTTCCGAAAAACTTTTCCCAGGGTACAGAAACGATCGAACATCGAGTCTAAAATTTTTTGGTGGGGTTGACTACCACACCTGATTTTGGGATCACGTCAGGTCAGAGAAATTTTGAAATAGCTCCAAGGCATTTTCGCGACGAAAAAAATCAGATAGACCGAATTTCAGAGTATCAGGGACTGCGCATGCGCCAAAGGTGAGTTAGCTCTAGCGGCCATCGATGACGTCGATCGAAAAAAATGTTAGGAGAGACTTCGGTCATGTAGTGAAAGATCTTCACTACGAGTATACAGGGTGGTCCAAAAAAGATCACTTCAGGAGAGGGAAAAAAAGTCAGTGGTTTCGCGACATTTTTATCCAATATAGAAATATCACAACGGATTTCCGAGGTCAGTTTGGAATTGGACTTTTTTATAGGACATAAAATTCTTAATTGGGATTCAAATTTACTTTGAAGAGAGCTGAATACGCTATGAGAGGTTCCCACAGTGTTATAACGCTTTTTCGTGATTCAGTTCAATCTATTATGAACAGCATGATGACTTATAAAGTTGATAGGTTGTATGGGGGAATCGGAGGTATGGACCTGATGATTATTTTTCAGCTCTAACATTCTGACCACCAGAATATATGAATATTCTGCAACGGGCCTCATAGAGCTATATTCATTTTCGATGTTCTAATGAGCAATCACCAAGCAACTACAGAAGATGAATGTATTCCAGATTTAGAATAAGATACAGTTATATACAAAGATGGATAGACATACGTCAAGTATTTCGACTTTGAGTAATATCCTGCCCATTTCTTATTCTACAAAAATGTGGCGAACGTTAGATCTATAAGGAGAAGAAACTATCCAATTTCTACGATAATACGTTACATTAATTATTCGAGTTTGAACATAATAATTTTGATGTGATGTTATGTACGAATCTGAGAATGTTAGCGTTCGAGTGAATTCTAAAGTAGAATAACTGCTGTTTATATTGTGAAGATTCCATAAAGTAAATTCTTGAGAATATTCGTGTATTTGACGTGTAGTGTCTGCTTCTTTTTGGAGAGTGAGAATATTTTTATAATAGAAAATTTCCTCAGGCTGCTTCAATGACAATTTGACGGCATTTTAGGGAAATTTATGGCAAACCAAGAATTCTTTTCAACGGTAAAGAATTTCGTTATGGAAAATTATAAGTCAAATCAGCGTTTTGATATTTATAGTTTCTACTGCATATACTGCCACTTAATATTCAACGCAGAAAACCCGAAAACACGCTAATTAATCCAAAGTTCTAGAAAAGGTCAGTAATTATAATGAAAATTTTTATGGGACATTCTGTATATGAAAAAATGAAAATGCTTCTGACAAATGAACCGGAACACGTGCAAAAATCACGAGATATTACAAATTAACGTCAGATTCTGAATGGACAGTTAATTATGAACACCCTGTATATAAAGAAATGAGGATTTATATATATGGTACACGCTCTTGACAAATGAACAAAATAAAATGTAAAAATCACGACAGAATCCAAATTAACGTCAGTTATTGTTAGTGTAAGCCAAAAGTTCGAAGAATATATATATATATATTGAATTGGCAGATTTCGCCAAGCGTCGCATTGTCTCACCCGTTATCGGGGAACATGAGCTGGATACTTTTCTAATAGATACGGCCGACCTGTATACACGTCCGTACTCGGGGTGGTTTGAAAAGTGTTTTGAGGGGGGGTTGTCAACCCCTACGATCAACCCCTAAGGTGGCACCCCCTGCTATCTCGGCCAAATGACGGTTTTCCGAAAAACTTTTAGGGGTACAAACGATCGAACATCGAGTCTAAAATTTTTTGGTGGGGTTGACTACCCCCACCCCTAATTTTTTGGGATCCGTCAGGTCGAAGGAAATTTTTTTAAAATAGCTCCAAGGCATTTTCGCGACGAAAAAAATCGAATAGACCGAATTTCAGAGTATCGGGGACTGCGCATGCGCCAAATTTGAGTTGGCTCTAGCGGCCATCGATGACGTCCGATCGAAAATGTTGGGAGAGACTTCGGTCGTAAATTGAAAGATCTTCACTACGAGTATACAGGGTGGTCCAAAAAGTCACTTCAGGAAAAAGTCGATGGTTTCGGATTTTGTCGGGAAGTCTATGTCCGTCCCGGATTGGGGTTTGAAAAAAAATTTTTGAACTCACCCCCACCCCCAAACGGAAAAAAATTTATACCTGTTCGAAAAATTTTCGCATTTCTCGCGAAAATGTTGGGAACATTTTTGTTGCCAGGGTGATAAGGAACATTTTTAGGGGTGGGGTTGAAACTACCCCTAAAAAGGGGGTATCAACTATGCGAAATAATTTTTTCAAAAATAAGACCCCAAAAAAACACCCACAGGCACTTGAAAAATTGATTGCAATAACCCGTTCGGCCGTATCTGTGGTGGTTTTGGCTGCACGCTAATCCATAGACTTTCTTGAATAACTCAAAAACGATTCGATGTACGGAAATTCGGATGACAGTTTTCCAATCTCTGAGCTTGCACGCGATTTTTCGAAAGAAAAAATTTCCCCCACCACTTCGAAATTTTAGCTGCCCCTTCCGTTCGACCAAAAAGTACGCCTTTTGCTTCATAAGACGCGTCCCAACGCAAAATTTAGGTCGGCCGAGCCATAATACCAAGCGTTCGCCAGTTCGCCGTACGCATGCGCGAAGATGTTTCTCTCTATAACTCTAGAACGAGAGCTCTGATCGAAAATTTTTAAGAACCATTTGTCATCAAGTTGAAGAGTTCTATCAGGTGGTGATAACGATTTCAACTAAAAAAAAAAAAAAACGAAACAAAACTTCGCCAAATATAATTTCAGAATTTTTTGCTTATTTTTTCCAGAATGCCCTTACCAAGAAAAATCAATTCCACTATTTGAATTCCCGAAAAAAAAAAAAAAAATAAGGGTGGAAATGAAAATTGCAAAATGGTGGAGGAGTCGGGAATTTTTTTCGGCTCGCATTTACTCGAAAATGGTAAGTTATATCGAGTTACACCATAGAACACTTTTTGTTGCTTTTTTTGAGAACTATACTAGAAAAAAAAATAGTGCCCGCATCTTCCATATTCACGAAGTTATAATTCCTGAACCTTTGAATGCAGAGTGAAAGAGTGCTAAAAATTTATGAATTCGCTATAAGTGTTGCTTTTGTCGAAGGTATATAAGTATTTCATGAGGAATTATCGAATCTTTCATTTTTCATCTAAAAATACAAGGCATATAACAAAATCGCGTTTGGTGTCCCCATATCCCTATGTCCCTCTGTTTACTTGATTTTTTAAAACAACGCAATGTATTTTGGGGCTCTTATTCTGGTAGTAGATAAAGGGATTCAAAGGAATGGTTCATATGTATAATAACATCCCATTAAATACTGGTGATTTGATGCCAGGGATAATTTTTTCTTAAATCCATTGAATGCTGACAGCAGTGCTTTATCAAAATTTACGTAACTCTTGATGGAAAATGAACAGTCAAGTCAATTATGATTCGATAGAAGTCCAGGTAGGTTTCAAGAAATATAGAAATATCACAACGGATTTCCGAGGTCAGTTTGGAATTGGACTTTTTTATAGGACATAAAATTCTTAATTGGGATTCAAATTTACTTTGAAGAGAGCTGAATACGCTATGAGAGGTTCCCACAGTGTTATAACGCTTTTTCGTGATTCAGTTCAATCTATTATGAACAGCATGATGACTTATAAAGTTGATAGGTTGTATGGGGGAATCGGAGGTATGGACCTGATGATTATTTTTCAGCTCTAACATTCTGACCACCAGAATATATGAATATTCTGCAACGGGCCTCATAGAGCTATATTCATTTTCGATGTTCTAATGAGCAATCACCAAGCAACTACAGAAGATGAATGTATTCCAGATTTAGAATAAGATACAGTTATATACAAAGATGGATAGACATACGTCAAGTATTTCGACTTTGAGTAATATCCTGCCCATTTCTTATTCTACAAAAATGTGGCGAACGTTAGATCTATAAGGAGAAGAAACTATCCAATTTCTACGATAATACGTTACATTAATTATTCGAGTTTGAACATAATAATTTTGATGTGATGTTATGTACGAATCTGAGAATGTTAGCGTTCGAGTGAATTCTAAAGTAGAATAACTGCTGTTTATATTGTGAAGATTCCATAAAGTAAATTCTTGAGAATATTCGTGTATTTGACGTGTAGTGTCTGCTTCTTTGGAGAGTGAGAATATTTTTATAATAGAAAATTTCCTCAGGCTGCTTCAATGACAATTTGACGGCATTTTAGGGAAATTTATGGCAAACCAAGAATTCTTTTCAACGGTAAAGAATTTCGTTATGGAAAATTATAAGTCAAATCAGCGTTTTGATATTTATAGTTTCTACTGCATATACTGCCACTTAATATTCAACGCAGAAAACCCGAAAACACGCTTATTAATCCAAAGTTTCTAGAAAAGGTCAGTAATTATAATGAAAATTTTTATGGGACATTCTGTATATGAAAAAATGAAAATGCTTCTGACAAATGAACCGGAACACGTGCAAAAATCACGAGATATTACAAATTAACGTCAGATTCTGAATGGACAGTTAATTATGAACACCCTGTATATAAAGAAATGAGGATTTATATATATGGTACACGCTCTTGACAAATGAACAAAATAAAAATGTAAAAATCACGACAGAATCCAAATTAACGTCAGTTATTGTTAGTGTAAGCCAAAAGTTCGAGAGAATATATATATATATATTGAATTGGCAGATTTCGCCAAGCGTCGCATTGTCTCACCCGTTATCGGGGAACATGAGCTGGATACTTTTCTAATAGATACGGCCGACCTGTATACACGTCCGTACTCGGGGTGGTTTGAAAAGTGTTTTGAGGGGGGGTTGTCAACCCCTACGATCAACCCCTAAGGTGGCACCCCCTGCTATCTCGGCCAAATGACGGTTTTCCGAAAAACTTTTAGGGGTACAAACGATCGAACATCGAGTCTAAAATTTTTGGTGGGGTTGACTACCCCACCCCTAATTTTTTGGGATCCGTCAGGTCGAAGGAAATTTTTTAAAATAGCTCCAAGGCATTTTCGCGACGAAAAAATCGAATAGACCGAATTTCAGAGTATCGGGGACTGCGCATGCGCCAAATTTGAGTTGGCTCTAGCGGCCATCGATGACGTCCGATCGAAAAATGTTGGGAGAGACTTCGGTCGTAAATTGAAAGATCTTCACTACGAGTATACAGGGTGGTCCAAAAAGTCACTTCAGGAAAAAGTCGATGGTTTCGGATTTTGTCGGGAAGTCTATGTCCGTCCCGGATTGGGGTTTGAAAAAAAAATTTTTGAACTCACCCCCCACCCCCAACGGAAAAAAAAAATTTATACCTGTTCGAAAAATTTTCGCATTTCTCGCGAAAATGTTGGGAACATTTTTTGTTGCCAGGGTGATAAGGAACATTTTTAGGGGTGGGGTTGAAACTACCCTAAAAAAGGGGGTATCAACTATGCGAAATAATTTTTTTCAAAAATAAGACCCCAAAAAACACCCACAGGCACTTGAAAAATTGATTGCAATAACCCGTTCGGCCGTATCTGTGGTGGTTTTGGCTGCACGCTAATCCATAGACTTTCTTGAATAACTCAAAAACGATTCGATGTACGGAAATTCGGATGACAGTTTTCCAATCTCTGAGCTTGCACGCGATTTTTCGAAAGAAAAAATTTCCCCACCACTTCGAAATTTTAGCTGCCCCTTCCGTTCGACCAAAAGTACGCCTTTTGCTTCATAAGACGCGTCCCAACGCAAAATTTAGGTCGGCCGAGCCATAATACCAAGCGTTCGCCAGTTCGCCGTACGCATGCGCGAAGATGTTTCTCTCTATAACTCTAGAACGAGAGCTCTGATCGAAAATTTTAAGAACCATTTGTCATCAAGTTGAAGAGTTCTATCAGGTGGTGATAACGATTTCAACTAAAAAAAAAAAAAAACGAAACAAAACTTCGCCAAATATAATTTCAGAATTTTTGCTTATTTTTTCCAGAATGCCCTTACCAAGAAAAATCAATTCCACTATTTGAATTCCCGAAAAAAAAAAAAAAAAATAAGGGTGGAAATGAAAATTGCAAAATGGTGGAGGAGTCGGGAATTTTTTCGGCTCGCATTTACTCGAAAATGGTAAGTTATATCGAGTTACACCATAGAACACTTTTTGTTGCTTTTTTTTGAGAACTATACTAGAAAAAAAAATAGTGCCTGCATCTTCCATATTCACGAAGTTATAATTCCTGAACCTTTGAATGCAGAGTGAAAGAGTGCTAAAAATTTATGAATTCGCTATAAGTGTTGCTTTTGTCGAAGGTATATAAGTATTTCATGAGGAATTATCGAATCTTTCATTTTTCATCTAAAAATACAAGGCATATAACAAAATCGCGTTTGGTGTCCCCATATCCCTATGTCCCTCTGTTTACTTGATTTTTTAAAACAACGCAATGTATTTTGGGGCTCTTATTCTGGTAGTAGATAAAGGGATTCAAAGGAATGGTTCATATGTATAATAACATCCCATTAAATACTGGTGATTTGATGCCAGGGATAATTTTTTTCTTAAATCCATTGAATGCTGACAGCAGTGCTTTATCAAAATTTACGTAACTCTTGATGGAAAATGAACAGTCAAGTCAATTATGATTCGATAGAAGTCCAGGTAGGTTTCAAGAAATATAGAAATATCACAACGGATTTCCGAGGTCAGTTTGGAATTGGACTTTTTATAGGACATAAAATTCTTAATTGGGATTCAAATTTACTTTGAAGAGAGCTGAATACGCTATGAGAGGTTCCCACAGTGTTATAACGCTTTTTCGTGATTCAGTTCAATCTATTATGAACAGCATGATGACTTATAAAGTTGATAGGTTGTATGGGGAATCGGAGGTATGGACCTGATGATTATTTTTCAGCTCTAACATTCTGACCACCAGAATATATGAATATTCTGCAACGGGCCTCATAGAGCTATATTCATTTTCGATGTTCTAATGAGCAATCACCAAGCAACTACAGAAGATGAATGTATTCCAGATTTAGAATAAGATACAGTTATATACAAAGATGGATAGACATACGTCAAGTATTTCGACTTTGAGTAATATCCTGCCCATTTCTTATTCTACAAAAATGTGGCGAACGTTAGATCTATAAGGAGAAGAAACTATCCAATTTCTACGATAATACGTTACATTAATTATTCGAGTTTGAACATAATAATTTTGATGTGATGTTATGTACGAATCTGAGAATGTTAGCGTTCGAGTGAATTCTAAAGTAGAATAACTGCTGTTTATATTGTGAAGATTCCATAAAGTAAATTCTTGAGAATATTCGTGTATTTGACGTGTAGTGTCTGCTTCTTTGGAGAGTGAGAATATTTTTATAATAGAAAATTTCCTCAGGCTGCTTCAATGACAATTTGACGGCATTTTAGGGAAATTTATGGCAAACCAAGAATTCTTTTCAACGGTAAAGAATTTCGTTATGGAAAATTATAAGTCAAATCAGCGTTTTGATATTTATAGTTTCTACTGCATATACTGCCACTTAATATTCAACGCAGAAAACCCGAAAACACGCTTATTAATCCAAAGTTTCTAGAAAAGGTCAGTAATTATAATGAAAATTTTTATGGGACATTCTGTATATGAAAAAATGAAAATGCTTCTGACAAATGAACCGGAACACGTGCAAAAATCACGAGATATTACAAATTAACGTCAGATTCTGAATGGACAGTTAATTATGAACACCCTGTATATAAAGAAATGAGGATTTATATATATGGTACACGCTCTTGACAAATGAACAAAATAAAAATGTAAAAATCACGACAGAATCCAAATTAACGTCAGTTATTGTTAGTGTAAGCCAAAAGTTCGAGAGAATATATATATATATATTGAATTGGCAGATTTCGCCAAGCGTCGCATTGTCTCACCCGTTATCGGGGAACATGAGCTGGATACTTTTCTAATAGATACGGCCGACCTGTATACACGTCCGTACTCGGGGTGGTTTGAAAAGTGTTTTGAGGGGGTTGTCAACCCCTACGATCAACCCCTAAGGTGGCACCCCTGCTATCTCGGCCAAATGACGGTTTTCGAAAAACTTTTAGGGGTACAAACGATCGAACATCGAGTCTAAAATTTTTTGGTGGGGTTGACTACCCCCACCCCTAATTTTTTGGGATCCGTCAGGTCGAAGGAAATTTTTTTAAAATAGCTCCAAGGCATTTTCGCGACGAAAAAAATCGAATAGACCGAATTTCAGAGTATCGGGGACTGCGCATGCGCCAAATTTGAGTTGGCTCTAGCGGCCATCGATGACGTCCGATCGAAAAATGTTGGGAGAGACTTCGGTCGTAAATTGAAAGATCTTCACTACGAGTATACAGGGTGGTCCAAAAAGTCACTTCAGGAAAAAGTCGATGGTTTCGGATTTTGTCGGGAAGTCTATGTCCGTCCCGGATTGGGGTTTGAAAAAAATTTTTGAACTCACCCCCCACCCCCAACGGAAAAAAAAAATTTATACCTGTTCGAAAAATTTTCGCATTTCTCGCGAAAATGTTGGGAACATTTTTGTTGCCAGGGTGATAAGGAACATTTTTAGGGGTGGGGGTTGAAACTACCCTAAAAAAAGGGGTATCAACTATGCGAAATAATTTTTTCAAAAATAAGACCCCCAAAAACACCCACAGGCACTTGAAAAATTGATTGCAATAACCCGTTCGGCCGTATCTGTGGTGGTTTTGGCTGCACGCTAATCCATAGACTTTCTTGAATAACTCAAAAACGATTCGATGTACGGAAATTCGGATGACAGTTTTCCAATCTCTGAGCTTGCACGCGATTTTTCGAAAGAAAAAAAATTTCCCCCCACCACTTCGAAATTTTAGCTGCCCCTTCCGTTCGACCAAAAAGTACGCCTTTTGCTTCATAAGACGCGTCCCAACGCAAAATTTAGGTCGGCCGAGCCATAATACCAAGCGTTCGCCAGTTCGCCGTACGCATGCGCGAAGATGTTTCTCTCTATAACTCTAGAACGAGAGCTCTGATCGAAAATTTTTAAGAACCATTTGTCATCAAGTTGAAGAGTTCTATCAGGTGGTGATAACGATTTCAACTAAAAAAAAAAAACGAAACAAAACTTCGCCAAATATAATTTCAGAATTTTTGCTTATTTTTTCCAGAATGCCCTTACCAAGAAAAATCAATTCCACTATTTGAATTTCCGAAAAAAAAAAAAAAAATAAGGGTGGAAATGAAAATTGCAAAATGGTGGAGGAGTCGGGAATTTTTTTCGGCTCGCATTTACTCGAAAATGGTAAGTTATATCGAGTTACACCATAGAACACTTTTTGTTGCTTTTTTTGAGAACTATACTAGAAAAAAAAATAGTGCCTGCATCTTCCATATTCACGAAGTTATAATTCCTGAACCTTTGAATGCAGAGTGAAAGAGTGCTAAAAATTTATGAATTCGCTATAAGTGTTGCTTTTGTCGAAGGTATATAAGTATTTCATGAGGAATTATCGAATCTTTCATTTTTCATCTAAAAATACAAGGCATATAACAAAATCGCGTTTGGTGTCCCCATATCCCTATGTCCCTCTGTTTACTTGATTTTTTAAAACAACGCAATGTATTTTGGGGCTCTTATTCTGGTAGTAGATAAAGGGATTCAAAGGAATGGTTCATATGTATAATAACATCCCATTAAATACTGGTGATTTGATGCCAGGGATAATTTTTTCTTAAATCCATTGAATGCTGACAGCAGTGCTTTATCAAAATTTACGTAACTCTTGATGGAAAATGAACAGTCAAGTCAATTATGATTCGATAGAAGTCCAGGTAGGTTTCAAGAAATATAGAAATATCACAACGGATTTCCGAGGTCAGTTTGGAATTGGACTTTTTTATAGGACATAAAATTCTTAATTGGGATTCAAATTTACTTTGAAGAGAGCTGAATACGCTATGAGAGGTTCCCACAGTGTTATAACGCTTTTTCGTGATTCAGTTCAATCTATTATGAACAGCATGATGACTTATAAAGTTGATAGGTTGTATGGGGGAATCGGAGGTATGGACCTGATGATTATTTTTCAGCTCTAACATTCTGACCACCAGAATATATGAATATTCTGCAACGGGCCTCATAGAGCTATATTCATTTTCGATGTTCTAATGAGCAATCACCAAGCAACTACAGAAGATGAATGTATTCCAGATTTAGAATAAGATACAGTTATATACAAAGATGGATAGACATACGTCAAGTATTTCGACTTTGAGTAATATCCTGCCCATTTCTTATTCTACAAAAATGTGGCGAACGTTAGATCTATAAGGAGAAGAAACTATCCAATTTCTACGATAATACGTTACATTAATTATTCGAGTTTGAACATAATAATTTTGATGTGATGTTATGTACGAATCTGAGAATGTTAGCGTTCGAGTGAATTCTAAAGTAGAATAACTGCTGTTTATATTGTGAAGATTCCATAAAGTAAATTCTTGAGAATATTCGTGTATTTGACGTGTAGTGTCTGCTTCTTTGGAGAGTGAGAATATTTTTATAATAGAAAATTTCCTCAGGCTGCTTCAATGACAATTTGACGGCATTTTAGGAAATTTATGGCAAACCAAGAATTCTTTTCAACGGTAAAGAATTTCGTTATGGAAAATTATAAGTCAAATCAGCGTTTTGATATTTATAGTTTCTACTGCATATACTGCCACTTAATATTCAACGCAGAAAACCCGAAAACACGCTTATTAATCCAAAGTTTCTAGAAAAGGTCAGTAATTATAATGAAAATTTTTATGGGACATTCTGTATATGAAAAAATGAAAATGCTTCTGACAAATGAACCGGAACACGTGCAAAAATCACGAGATATTACAAATTAACGTCAGATTCTGAATGGACAGTTAATTATGAACACCCTGTATATAAAGAAATGAGGATTTATATATATGGTACACGCTCTTGACAAATGAACAAAATAAAAATGTAAAAATCACGACAGAATCCAAATTAACGTCAGTTATTGTTAGTGTAAGCCAAAAGTTCGAGAGAATATATATATATATATTGAATTGGCAGATTTCGCCAAGCGTCGCATTGTCTCACCCGTTATCGGGGAACATGAGCTGGATACTTTTCTAATAGATACGGCCGACCTGTATACACGTCCGTACTCGGGGTGGTTTGAAAAGTGTTTTGAGGGGGTTGTCAACCCCTACGATCAACCCCTAAGGTGGCACCCCTGCTATCTCGGCCAAATGACGGTTTTCCGAAAAACTTTTAGGGGTACAAACGATCGAACATCGAGTCTAAAATTTTTTGGTGGGGTTGACTACCCCACCCCTAATTTTTTGGGATCCGTCAGGTCGAAGGAAATTTTTTAAAATAGCTCCAAGGCATTTTCGCGACGAAAAAATCGAATAGACCGAATTTCAGAGTATCGGGGACTGCGCATGCGCCAAATTTGAGTTGGCTCTAGCGGCCATCGATGACGTCCGATCGAAAAATGTTGGGAGAGACTTCGGTCGTAAATTGAAAGATCTTCACTACGAGTATACAGGGTGGTCCAAAAAGTCACTTCAGGAAAAAGTCGATGGTTTCGGATTTTGTC
Source organism: Micraspis discolor (assembly GCA_030674115.1). Lineage (NCBI taxonomy): Eukaryota > Metazoa > Arthropoda > Insecta > Coleoptera > Coccinellidae > Micraspis > Micraspis discolor. The sequence goes on from JARTUT010001813.1 coordinate 22,914, forward strand.
GGGAAGTCTATGTCCGTCCCGGATTGGGGTTTGAAAAAAATTTTTGAACTCACCCCCACCCCCAACGGAAAAAAAAAAATTTATACCTGTTCGAAAAATTTTCGCATTTCTCGCGAAAATGTTGGGAACATTTTTGTTGCCAGGGTGATAAGGAACATTTTTAGGGGTGGGGTTGAAACTACCCCTAAAAAAGGGGGTATCAACTATGCGAAATAATTTTTTTCAAAAATAAGACCCCAAAAAACACCCACAGGCACTTGAAAAATTGATTGCAATAACCCGTTCGGCCGTATCTGTGGTGGTTTTGGCTGCACGCTAATCCATAGACTTTCTTGAATAACTCAAAAACGATTCGATGTACGGAAATTCGGATGACAGTTTTCCAATCTCTGAGCTTGCACGCGATTTTTCGAAAGAAAAAAATTTCCCCCACCACTTCGAAATTTTAGCTGCCCCTTCCGTTCGACCAAAAAGTACGCCTTTTGCTTCATAAGACGCGTCCCAACGCAAAATTTAGGTCGGCCGAGCCATAATACCAAGCGTTCGCCAGTTCGCCGTACGCATGCGCGAAGATGTTTCTCTCTATAACTCTAGAACGAGAGCTCTGATCGAAAATTTTAAGAACCATTTGTCATCAAGTTGAAGAGTTCTATCAGGTGGTGATAACGATTTCAACTAAAAAAAAAAAAAAACGAAACAAAACTTCGCCAAATATAATTTCAGAATTTTTTGCTTATTTTTTCCAGAATGCCCTTACCAAGAAAAATCAATTCCACTATTTGAATTCCTGAAAAAAAAAAAAAATAAGGGTGGAAATGAAAATTGCAAAATGGTGGAGGAGTCGGGATTTTTTTTCGGCTCGCATTTACTCGAAAATGGTAAGTTATATCGAGTTACACCATAGAACACTTTTTGTTGCTTTTTTGAGAACTATACTAGAAAAAAAAATAGTGCCCGCATCTTCCATATTCACGAAGTTATAATTCCTGAACCTTTGAATGCAGAGTGAAAGAGTGCTAAAAATTTATGAATTCGCTATAAGTGTTGCTTTTGTCGAAGGTATATAAGTATTTCATGAGGAATTATCGAATCTTTCATTTTTCATCTAAAAATACAAGGCATATAACAAAATCGCGTTTGGTGTCCCCATATCCCTATGTCCCTCTGTTTACTTGATTTTTAAAACAACGCAATGTATTTTGGGGCTCTTATTCTGGTAGTAGATAAAGGGATTCAAAGGAATGGTTCATATGTATAATAACATCCCATTAAATACTGGTGATTTGATGCCAGGGATAATTTTTTCTTAAATCCATTGAATGCTGACAGCAGTGCTTTATCAAAATTTACGTAACTCTTGATGGAAAATGAACAGTCAAGTCAATTATGATTCGATAGAAGTCCAGGTAGGTTTCAAGAAATATAGAAATATCACAACGGATTTCCGAGGTCAGTTTGGAATTGGACTTTTTATAGGACATAAAATTCTTAATTGGGATTCAAATTTACTTTGAAGAGAGCTGAATACGCTATGAGAGGTTCCCACAGTGTTATAACGCTTTTTCGTGATTCAGTTCAATCTATTATGAACAGCATGATGACTTATAAAGTTGATAGGTTGTATGGGGAATCGGAGGTATGGACCTGATGATTATTTTTCAGCTCTAACATTCTGACCACCAGAATATATGAATATTCTGCAACGGGCCTCATAGAGCTATATTCATTTTCGATGTTCTAATGAGCAATCACCAAGCAACTACAGAAGATGAATGTATTCCAGATTTAGAATAAGATACAGTTATATACAAAGATGGATAGACATACGTCAAGTATTTCGACTTTGAGTAATATCCTGCCCATTTCTTATTCTACAAAAATGTGGCGAACGTTAGATCTATAAGGAGAAGAAACTATCCAATTTCTACGATAATACGTTACATTAATTATTCGAGTTTGAACATAATAATTTTGATGTGATGTTATGTACGAATCTGAGAATGTTAGCGTTCGAGTGAATTCTAAAGTAGAATAACTGCTGTTTATATTGTGAAGATTCCATAAAGTAAATTCTTGAGAATATTCGTGTATTTGACGTGTAGTGTCTGCTTCTTTGGAGAGTGAGAATATTTTTATAATAGAAAATTTCCTCAGGCTGCTTCAATGACAATTTGACGGCATTTTAGGGAAATTTATGGCAAACCAAGAATTCTTTTCAACGGTAAAGAATTTCGTTATGGAAAATTATAAGTCAAATCAGCGTTTTGATATTTATAGTTTCTACTGCATATACTGCCACTTAATATTCAACGCAGAAAACCCGAAAACACGCTTATTAATCCAAAGTTTCTAGAAAAGGTCAGTAATTATAATGAAAATTTTTATGGGACATTCTGTATATGAAAAAATGAAAATGCTTCTGACAAATGAACCGGAACACGTGCAAAAATCACGAGATATTACAAATTAACGTCAGATTCTGAATGGACAGTTAATTATGAACACCCTGTATATAAAGAAATGAGGATTTATATATATGGTACACGCTCTTGACAAATGAACAAAATAAAAATGTAAAAATCACGACAGAATCCAAATTAACGTCAGTTATTGTTAGTGTAAGCCAAAAGTTCGAGAGAATATATATATATATATTGAATTGGCAGATTTCGCCAAGCGTCGCATTGTCTCACCCGTTATCGGGGAACATGAGCTGGATACTTTTCTAATAGATACGGCCGACCTGTATACACGTCCGTACTCGGGGTGGTTTGAAAAGTGTTTTGAGGGGGTTGTCAACCCCTACGATCAACCCCTAAGGTGGCACCCCTGCTATCTCGGCCAAATGACGGTTTTCCGAAAAACTTTAGGGGTACAAACGATCGAACATCGAGTCTAAATTTTTTGGTGGGGTTGACTACCCCCACCCCTAATTTTTTGGGATCCGTCAGGTCGAAGGAAATTTTTTAAAATAGCTCCAAGGCATTTTCGCGACGAAAAAATCGAATAGACCGAATTTCAGAGTATCGGGGACTGCGCATGCGCCAAATTTGAGTTGGCTCTAGCGGCCATCGATGACGTCCGATCGAAAAATGTTGGGAGAGACTTCGGTCGTAAATTGAAAGATCTTCACTACGAGTATACAGGGTGGTCCAAAAAGTCACTTCAGGAAAAAGTCGATGGTTTCGGATTTTGTCGGGAAGTCTATGTCCGTCCCGGATTGGGGTTTGAAAAAAATTTTTGAACTCACCCCCACCCCCAACGGAAAAAAAAATTTATACCTGTTCGAAAAATTTTCGCATTTCTCGCGAAAATGTTGGGAACATTTTTTGTTGCCAGGGTGATAAGGAACATTTTTAGGGGTGGGGGTTGAAACTACCCCTAAAAAAGGGGGTATCAACTATGCGAAATAATTTTTTCAAAAATAAGACCCCCAAAAACACCCACAGGCACTTGAAAAATTGATTGCAATAACCCGTTCGGCCGTATCTGTGGTGGTTTTGGCTGCACGCTAATCCATAGACTTTCTTGAATAACTCAAAAACGATTCGATGTACGGAAATTCGGATGACAGTTTTCCAATCTCTGAGCTTGCACGCGATTTTTCGAAAGAAAAAAAATTTTCCCCCACCACTTCGAAATTTTAGCTGCCCCTTCCGTTCGACCAAAAAGTACGCCTTTTGCTTCATAAGACGCGTCCCAACGCAAAATTTAGGTCGGCCGAGCCATAATACCAAGCGTTCGCCAGTTCGCCGTACGCATGCGCGAAGATGTTTCTCTCTATAACTCTAGAACGAGAGCTCTGATCGAAAATTTTTAAGAACCATTTGTCATCAAGTTGAAGAGTTCTATCAGGTGGTGATAACGATTTCACTAAAAAAAAAAAAAAAACGAAACAAAACTTCGCCAAATATAATTTCAGAATTTTTTGCTTATTTTTTCCAGAATGCCCTTACCAAGAAAAATCAATTCCACTATTTGAATTCCCGAAAAAAAGAAAAAAAAAAATAAGGGTGGAAATGAAAATTGCAAAATGGTGGAGGAGTCGGGAATTTTTTTCGGCTCGCATTTACTCGAAAATGGTAAGTTATATCGAGTTACACCATAGAACACTTTTTGTTGCTTTTTTGAGAACTATACTAGAAAAAAAAATAGTGCCCGCATCTTCCATATTCACGAAGTTATAATTCCTGAACCTTTGAATGCAGAGTGAAAGAGTGCTAAAAATTTATGAATTCGCTATAAGTGTTGCTTTTGTCGAAGGTATATAAGTATTTCATGAGGAATTATCGAATCTTTCATTTTTCATCTAAAAATACAAGGCATATAACAAAATCGCGTTTGGTGTCCCCATATCCCTATGTCCCTCTGTTTACTTGATTTTTTAAAACAACGCAATGTATTTTGGGGCTCTTATTCTGGTAGTAGATAAAGGGATTCAAAGGAATGGTTCATATGTATAATAACATCCCATTAAATACTGGTGATTTGATGCCAGGGATAATTTTTTTCTTAAATCCATTGAATGCTGACAGCAGTGCTTTATCAAAATTTACGTAACTCTTGATGGAAAATGAACAGTCAAGTCAATTATGATTCGATAGAAGTCCAGGTAGGTTTCAAGAAATATAGAAATATCACAACGGATTTCCGAGGTCAGTTTGGAATTGGACTTTTTTATAGGACATAAAATTCTTAATTGGGATTCAAATTTACTTTGAAGAGAGCTGAATACGCTATGAGAGGTTCCCACAGTGTTATAACGCTTTTTCGTGATTCAGTTCAATCTATTATGAACAGCATGATGACTTATAAAGTTGATAGGTTGTATGGGGGAATCGGAGGTATGGACCTGATGATTATTTTTCAGCTCTAACATTCTGACCACCAGAATATATGAATATTCTGCAACGGGCCTCATAGAGCTATATTCATTTTCGATGTTCTAATGAGCAATCACCAAGCAACTACAGAAGATGAATGTATTCCAGATTTAGAATAAGATACAGTTATATACAAAGATGGATAGACATACGTCAAGTATTTCGACTTTGAGTAATATCCTGCCCATTTCTTATTCTACAAAAATGTGGCGAACGTTAGATCTATAAGGAGAAGAAACTATCCAATTTCTACGATAATACGTTACATTAATTATTCGAGTTTGAACATAATAATTTTGATGTGATGTTATGTACGAATCTGAGAATGTTAGCGTTCGAGTGAATTCTAAAGTAGAATAACTGCTGTTTATATTGTGAAGATTCCATAAAGTAAATTCTTGAGAATATTCGTGTATTTGACGTGTAGTGTCTGCTTCTTTGGAGAGTGAGAATATTTTTTATAATAGAAAATTTCCTCAGGCTGCTTCAATGACAATTTGACGGCATTTTAGGAAATTTATGGCAAACCAAGAATTCTTTTCAACGGTAAAGAATTTCGTTATGGAAAATTATAAGTCAAATCAGCGTTTTGATATTTATAGTTTCTACTGCATATACTGCCACTTAATATTCAACGCAGAAAACCCGAAAACACGCTTATTAATCCAAAGTTTCTAGAAAAGGTCAGTAATTATAATGAAAATTTTTATGGGACATTCTGTATATGAAAAAATGAAAATGCTTCTGACAAATGAACCGGAACACGTGCAAAAATCACGAGATATTACAAATTAACGTCAGATTCTGAATGGACAGTTAATTATGAACACCCTGTATATAAAGAAATGAGGATTTATATATATGGTACACGCTCTTGACAAATGAACAAAATAAAAATGTAAAAATCACGACAGAATCCAAATTAACGTCAGTTATTGTTAGTGTAAGCCAAAAGTTCGAGAGAATATATATATATATATTGAATTGGCAGATTTCGCCAAGCGTCGCATTGTCTCACCCGTTATCGGGGAACATGAGCTGGATACTTTTCTAATAGATACGGCCGACCTGTATACACGTCCGTACTCGGGGTGGTTTGAAAAGTGTTTTGAGGGGGTTGTCAACCCCTACGATCAACCCCTAAGGTGGCACCCCTGCTATCTCGGCCAAATGACGGTTTTCCGAAAAACTTTTAGGGGTACAAACGATCGAACATCGAGTCTAAAATTTTTGGTGGGGTTGACTACCCCACCCCTAATTTTTTGGGATCCGTCAGGTCGAAGGAAATTTTTTTAAAATAGCTCCAAGGCATTTTCGCGACGAAAAAATCGAATAGACCGAATTTCAGAGTATCGGGGACTGCGCATGCGCCAAATTTGAGTTGGCTCTAGCGGCCATCGATGACGTCCGATCGAAAAATGTTGGGAGAGACTTCGGTCGTAAATTGAAAGATCTTCACTACGAGTATACAGGGTGGTCCAAAAAGTCACTTCAGGAAAAAGTCGATGGTTTCGGATTTTGTCGGGAAGTCTATGTCCGTCCCGGATTGGGGTTTGAAAAAAAAAATTTTTGAACTCACCCCCCACCCCCAACGGAAAAAAAAAATTTATACCTGTTCGAAAAATTTTCGCATTTCTCGCGAAAATGTTGGGAACATTTTTGTTGCCAGGGTGATAAGGAACATTTTTAGGGGTGGGGGTTGAAACTACCCCAAAAAAAGGGGGTATCAACTATGCGAAATAATTTTTTCAAAAATAAGACCCCCCAAAAAACACCCACAGGCACTTGAAAAATTGATTGCAATAACCCGTTCGGCCGTATCTGTGGTGGTTTTGGCTGCACGCTAATCCATAGACTTTCTTGAATAACTCAAAAACGATTCGATGTACGGAAATTCGGATGACAGTTTTCCAATCTCTGAGCTTGCACGCGATTTTTCGAAAGAAAAAAAATTTCCCCCCACCACTTCGAAATTTTAGCTGCCCCTTCCGTTCGACCAAAAAGTACGCCTTTTGCTTCATAAGACGCGTCCCAACGCAAAATTTAGGTCGGCCGAGCCATAATACCAAGCGTTCGCCAGTTCGCCGTACGCATGCGCGAAGATGTTTCTCTCTATAACTCTAGAACGAGAGCTCTGATCGAAAATTTTTAAGAACCATTTGTCATCAAGTTGAAGAGTTCTATCAGGTGGTGATAACGATTTCAACTAAAAAAAAAAAAACGAAACAAAACTTCGCCAAATATAATTTCAGAATTTTTTGCTTATTTTTTCCAGAATGCCCTTACAAGAAAAATCAATTCCACTATTTGAATTCCCGAAAAAAAAAAAAAAAAAAATAAGGGTGGAAATGAAAATTGCAAAATGGTGGAGGAGTCGGGAATTTTTTCGGCTCGCATTTACTCGAAAATGGTAAGTTATATCGAGTTACACCATAGAACACTTTTTGTTGCTTTTTTTGAGAACTATACTAGAAAAAAAAATAGTGCCCGCATCTTCCATATTCACGAAGTTATAATTCCTGAACCTTTGAATGCAGAGTGAAAGAGTGCTAAAAATTTATGAATTCGCTATAAGTGTTGCTTTTGTCGAAGGTATATAAGTATTTCATGAGGAATTATCGAATCTTTCATTTTTCATCTAAAAATACAAGGCATATAACAAAATCGCGTTTGGTGTCCCCATATCCCTATGTCCCTCTGTTTACTTGATTTTTTAAAACAACGCAATGTATTTTGGGGCTCTTATTCTGGTAGTAGATAAAGGGATTCAAAGGAATGGTTCATATGTATAATAACATCCCATTAAATACTGGTGATTTGATGCCAGGGATAATTTTTTTCTTAAATCCATTGAATGCTGACAGCAGTGCTTTATCAAAATTTACGTAACTCTTGATGGAAAATGAACAGTCAAGTCAATTATGATTCGATAGAAGTCCAGGTAGGTTTCAAGAAATATAGAAATATCACAACGGATTTCCGAGGTCAGTTTGGAATTGGACTTTTTATAGGACATAAAATTCTTAATTGGGATTCAAATTTACTTTGAAGAGAGCTGAATACGCTATGAGAGGTTCCCACAGTGTTATAACGCTTTTTCGTGATTCAGTTCAATCTATTATGAACAGCATGATGACTTATAAAGTTGATAGGTTGTATGGGGAATCGGAGGTATGGACCTGATGATTATTTTTCAGCTCTAACATTCTGACCACCAGAATATATGAATATTCTGCAACGGGCCTCATAGAGCTATATTCATTTTCGATGTTCTAATGAGCAATCACCAAGCAACTACAGAAGATGAATGTATTCCAGATTTAGAATAAGATACAGTTATATACAAAGATGGATAGACATACGTCAAGTATTTCGACTTTGAGTAATATCCTGCCCATTTCTTATTCTACAAAAATGTGGCGAACGTTAGATCTATAAGGAGAAGAAACTATCCAATTTCTACGATAATACGTTACATTAATTATTCGAGTTTGAACATAATAATTTTGATGTGATGTTATGTACGAATCTGAGAATGTTAGCGTTCGAGTGAATTCTAAAGTAGAATAACTGCTGTTTATATTGTGAAGATTCCATAAAGTAAATTCTTGAGAATATTCGTGTATTTGACGTGTAGTGTCTGCTTCTTTGGAGAGTGAGAATATTTTTTATAATAGAAAATTTCCTCAGGCTGCTTCAATGACAATTTGACGGCATTTTAGGGAAATTTATGGCAAACCAAGAATTCTTTTCAACGGTAAAGAATTTCGTTATGGAAAATTATAAGTCAAATCAGCGTTTTGATATTTATAGTTTCTACTGCATATACTGCCACTTAATATTCAACGCAGAAAACCCGAAAACACGCTTATTAATCCAAAGTTTCTAGAAAAGGTCAGTAATTATAATGAAAATTTTTATGGGACATTCTGTATATGAAAAAATGAAAATGCTTCTGACAAATGAACCGGAACACGTGCAAAAATCACGAGATATTACAAATTAACGTCAGATTCTGAATGGACAGTTAATTATGAACACCCTGTATATAAAGAAATGAGGATTTATATATATGGTACACGCTCTTGACAAATGAACAAAATAAAAATGTAAAAATCACGACAGAATCCAAATTAACGTCAGTTATTGTTAGTGTAAGCCAAAAGTTCGAGAGAATATATATATATATATTGAATTGGCAGATTTCGCCAAGCGTCGCATTGTCTCACCCGTTATCGGGGAACATGAGCTGGATACTTTTCTAATAGATACGGCCGACCTGTATACACGTCCGTACTCGGGGTGGTTTGAAAAGTGTTTTGAGGGGGGGTTGTCAACCCCTACGATCAACCCCTAAGGTGGCACCCCCTGCTATCTCGGCCAAATGACGGTTTTCCGAAAAACTTTTAGGGGTACAAACGATCGAACATCGAGTCTAAAATTTTTTGGTGGGGTTGACTACCCCCACCCCTAATTTTTTGGGATCCGTCAGGTCGAAGGAAATTTTTTTAAAATAGCTCCAAGGCATTTTCGCGACGAAAAAAATCGAATAGACCGAATTTCAGAGTATCGGGGACTGCGCATGCGCCAAATTTGAGTTGGCTCTAGCGGCCATCGATGACGTCCGATCGAAAAATGTTGGGAGAGACTTCGGTCGTAAATTGAAAGATCTTCACTACGAGTATACAGGGTGGTCCAAAAAAGTCACTTCAGGAAAAAAGTCGATGGTTTCGGATTTTGTCGGGAAGTCTATGTCCGTCCCGGATTGGGGTTTGAAAAAAAAAATTTTTGAACTCACCCCCCACCCCCAACGGAAAAAAAAAATTTATACCTGTTCGAAAAATTTTCGCATTTCTCGCGACAATGTCGGAATTATTTTATTTTTGTTTTGATATGACATTCGTTATTACTGGTGAGTAGAAATGTATTCGGTTACTCAATGTGACGAAACAATTCTGATAAATTTATATATAAAGAATAAAATAGAAATTAATGAATTTATATGAAAAAAACATTTCTTAACCATTGAGATAAACATTAATGACGTTAATGACTGATGGTTGAAATTTAGAATTTGCTAAGTGAAGACATACTGCGATACGACTTCTCAAACTTCTTTGATTGATAGAAAGGCAAACAGAGAGGTGTTTATTCGATATTATTCCGTTGATGAGCCGACAGATGGTCGGCAGTCTGATCTACCCGATCGGCGAATCTATAGGTTCAGGCGGCGTGCAGCCGCCCCGAGCCACTTGTTCACCCGTTAATAGGGAACGTGAGCTGGGTTTAGACCGTCGTGAGACAGGTTAGTTTTACCCTACTGATGACTAGTCGTTGCGATAGTAATCCTGCTCAGTACGAGAGGAACCGCAGGTTCGGACATTTGGTTCACGCACTCGCTCGGGCGGGCGGTGGTGCGAAGCTACCATCCGTGGGATTATGCCTGAACGCCTCTAAGGCCGTATCCTGTCTAGTCAAAGATGGCAACGATATTTTTTTGAGCTTCTAGAGTCGAAAGGCTCAAACAATGTGACTTTACTAGGCGTCAGATATCTATCTGATGCTGCACGAGCCATTTTTGCCGTCTGGGGCCGATGGTGGGCGGCGGGATCTATTCTGCTACGTCCTACCTGGCCTCTTGGCGGTCGATCATGGGTCATTCATTTCGATGTTGAAGCTTTGAATTGTCTGTAGACGACTTACGTACCTGGCAGGGTGTTGTACTCGGTAGAGCAGTTTCCACGCTGCGATCTGTTAATACTCAGCCCTTAGCCTGGGGATTCGTCTTGTCGATTAGACGAGACCCCGTGTTGAACTGTCCCCGCGACAACTTCCCAAGGATCGTTGTCGACGGCGGACGGTTCGATCGTCTTCACGATGGCGCGTAGTCAGTCGCGATCGCACGATCGAGATGACTATACGCTGAAGACGATCAAGTAGTTGCCGGCCGGCAAGAGCGAAAACACTTCGATGGATCGATATATCATTCGTATATCGAAATTCTTGATGCATAAAATACCGGAGAAAAACACTCCGGAACAACTCTAATCTATTCTGCGAAATATCCATCTTAGTGTGGCAGTCATTTGCCGAGCTGGCGACTCTGAAAAGCGTCGTATTATTACTACGTACGGTCGTTCGTCGACGAACTGTGCAGAGCCAGAGTTCGCGCGAACTTGAACGATCGCCATAGTACGACAGGTGCATAGACACCGAAGATATCTAACAATAAAACAACCGATACGCGCACAAAATCTGAGTGCGTATCGGGGCAACCTGAGTTTTTAAATCGGGTTTTTTTTCAGTCAGTCCTAAACGCAGTATAACGAAGGGACTTATAAAAAAAAATTTACTCTACCCGCCCGCTACGCGGGCGGGCGGAAAAAATTTACTCTACCCTTCCCTTAATGCATCGGTGATGCGCGGGAGTTGTTTTTTTATAACCACCGCGTGACCTTGAAATTCCTAAGCGTGACCTTGAAGTTCCATAGCGTGACCTTGAAATTCCTAAGTGCGAATTCGTCTTACGAAATTACAGGTTCCTGTAAATCGTAGTTCGACGGAGCGCCACCAGATGGCGCCACCGTCGAATCTGTACGTGCATTTTAGTACCGCATGCTGCCGCTAGGTGGCGCTAGCGCCGCCAACGGACCGGTCTCGAACCTCTAAACGCAATATAATCTCCGAACCTGAACCGATCCCGTACGAACTACGATGTTCGTACCGGATCGGTTCACCGCGAGGTTCGTACCGGATCGGTTCCCGCGTTGTTCGTACCGGATCGGTTCCCGCGTTGTTCGTACCGGATCGGTTCACGCGTTGTTCGTACCGGATCGGTTCACGCGTTGTTCGTACCGGATCGGTTCACGTGTTGTTCGTACCGGATCGGTTCACCGAACGAGAAGATATAAGTCCGTAAAAACGACGCGAACACCTATCTAACATCGCGTTCGATGAGGTCGATACGCCTTCGGAGTCTTTGAAAATGATTTTTCTCAACGCAATATAACCACGTCCTGAACCGACCCGGTACGAACTACGATGTTCGTACCGGATCGGTTCACCGAACGGAAGATGTAAGTCCGTAAAAACGACGCGAACACCTATCATACATCGCGTTTGACGAAGTCGATACGCCTTCGGGGTCTTTGAAAATAATTTTTTCAACGCAATATAACCCGGTACGAACTACGATGTTCGTACCGGATCGGTTCACCGAACGGGAAGATGTAAGTCCGTAAAAACGACGCGAACACCTATCATACATCGCGTTTGACGAAGTCGATACGCCTTCGGGGTCTTTGAAAATAATTTTCTCAACGCAATATAACCCGGTACGAACTACGATGTTCGTACCGGATCGGTTCACCGAACGGGAAGATGTAAGTCCGTAAAAACTACGCGAACACCTATCATACATCGCGTTTGATGAAGTCGATACGCTTTCGGAGTCTTTGAAAAAATTTTCTCAACGCAATATAACGCGGTCCATGACCGATCCGGCACGAATATGCTAAACGCAATATAACACCGAACAGTCCGTTCGGGCCGTCTGGAGGGTCATCTGGGTGTATCTAGACATATATAGGGGCATGGTGGTCGAGAGAGGTGTAAACGCAAAGCGATCTTGAAACACCGAGAGGCGTCTGATCCGATGGCAATGGGATCGTAGGTCGCTGTTTCGGTCGAAATAGAAATCTCGAAAGCACCGACGTCGTATCGGTCCCATAGTAGAAGTTATTCTATACGACCGAGTCGGGTGGTACGAAAGTCCGAGATTCCGTATTATTAGTTTCCGATCGATACATTAACGTAAGAACGACGAACGAACGTCTGTTATATTGCGTTATATAAGATCCGAATGCATCCTCAGTCCGTAAAAATTATTTTCGCTAAACGCAATATAACCCGGTACGAACTACGATGTTCGTACCGGATCGGTTCACCGAACGGGAAGATGTAAGTCCGTAAAAACTACGCGAACACCTATCATACATCGCGTTTGATGAAGTCGATACGCTTTCGGAGTCTTTGAAAAAAATTTTTCTCAACGCAATATAACGCGGTCCATGACCGATCCGGCACGAATATGCTAAACGCAATATAACACCGAACAGTCCGTTCGGGCCGTCTGGAGGGTCATCTGGGTGTATCTAGACATATATAGGGGCATGGTGGTCGAGAGAGGTGTAAACGCAAAGCGATCTTGAAACACCGAGAGGCGTCCGATCCGATGGCAATGGGATCGTAGGTCGCTGTTTCGGTCGAAATAGAAATCTCGAAAGCACCGACGTCGTATCGGTCCCATAGTAGAAGTTATTCTATACGACCGAGTCGGGTGGTACGAAAGTCCGAGATTCCGTATTATTAGTTTCCGATCGATACATGAACGTAAGAACGACGAACGAACGTCTGTTATATTGCGTTATATAAGATCCGAATGCATCCTCAGTCCGTAAAATTATTTTCGCTAAACGCAATATAACCCGGTACGAACTACGATGTTCGTACCGGATCGGTTCACCGAACGGGAAGATGTAAGTCCGTAAAAACTACGCGAACACCTATCATACATCGCGTTTGATGAAGTCGATACGCTTTCGGAGTCTTCGAAAAAAATTTTTCTCAACGCAATATAACGCGGTCCATGACCGATCCGGCACGAATATGCTAAACGCAATATAACACCGAATAGTCCGTTCGGGCCGTCTGAGGGTCATCTGGGTGTATCTAGAGATATATAGGGGCGAGGTGGTCGGGAGAGGTGTCAACGCAAAGCGATCTTGAAACACCGAGAGGCGTCCGATCTGATGGCAATAGGATCGTAGGTCGCTGTTCCGGTCGAAAAAGAAATCTCGAAAGCACCGACGTAGTATCGGTCCGATAGTAAAAGTTTTTCTATACGACCGAGACGGGTGATACGAAAGTCCGAGATTCCTTATTAATCGATTCCGTACGATGTATGAACGTAAGAAAGACGAACGAACGTCTGTTATATTGCGTTAGGTAAGATCCGAATGCGTTCTCAGTCCGTAAAAATCGATCTCGCTAAACGCAATATAACACCGAATAGTCCGTTCGGGCCGTCTGGAGGGTCATCTGTGGGTATCTAGACATATATATAGGGGCGAGGTGGTCGAGAGAGGTGTCAACGCAAAGCGATCTTGAAACACCGAGAGGCGTCCGATCTGATGGCAATAGGATCGTAGGTCGCTGTTCCGGTCGAAAAAGAAATCTCGAAAGCACCGACGTAGTATCGGTCCGATAGTAAAAGTTTTTCTATACGACCGAGACGGGTGATACGAAAGTCCGAGATTCCTTATTAATCGATTCCGTACGATGTATGAACGTAAGAAAGACGAACGAACGTCTGTTATATTGCGTTAGGTAAGATCCGAATGCATTCTCAGTCCGTAAAAATCGATCTCGCTAAACGCAATATAACACCGAATAGTCCGTTCGGGCCGTCTGGAGGGTCATCTGGGGGTATCTAGACATATATAGGGCGAGGTGGTCGAGAGAGGTGTCAACGCAAAGCGATCTTGAAACACCGAGAGGCGTCCGATCTGATGGCAATAGGATCGTAGGTCGCTGTTCCGGTCGAAAAAGAAGTCTCGAAAGCACCGACGTAGTATCGGTCCGATAGTAAAAGTTTTTCTATACGACCGAGTCGGGTGATACGAAAGTCCGAGATTCCTTATTAATCGATTCCGTACGATGTATGAACGTAAGAAAGACGAACGAACGTCTGTTATATTGCGTTAGGTAAGATCCGAATGCATTCTCAGTCCGTAAAAATCGATTTCGCTATACGCAATACAACACCGAATAGTCCGTTCGGGCCGTCTGGAGGGTCATCTGGGGCTTACCAGACATATATAGGGGCATGGTGGTCGGGATAGGTGTAAACGCAAAGCGATCTTGAAACACCGAGAGGCGTCCGATCTGATGGCAATGGGATCGTAGGTCGCCGTTTCGGTCGAAAAGGAAATCTCGAAAGCACCGACGTCGTATCGGTCTGTTGGTAAAAGTTTTTTACACGACCGAGTCGGATGGTACGAAAGTCCGAGATTCCGTATTAATCTTTCCCGTAAGATGATGTATGATCGTAAGAAAGACGTACGAATGTATGTGGATGAAATCGACATGCATTCAGAGTCCGTAAATATTATTTTTCTTAACGCAATATAACTCAGAATTTTCCGTTGGGGCCGTCTGGAGGGTCATCTGGGGTCTCCAGACATATATAAGGGTGAGAAGACAGAGAGGTCATAACCGTCCATAGTTATGTGGGTTCCAACATGAGAGTTCTTTGATGGATTATCAGTTGGATCGAGGTAGACCGGAAAAGTCACACTGCCCCGGCGATGACAGATTCTATGCGGAAGATATTGTCTTTATATATGAGAAATCGAACCGCCGCCGATATGCTTCTGAATGCGCATCAATGTTGATCTAGCAACCCGCTCTCTCCGATTGACGACTTAAAAGAAATACATGTGATATACTGGCATAAATGAAAAACATGTATTGAAATTATATAATTTGGCTCAATGAAATATGATAAAGGTGCATGAATAAATAAATAAATGAATGGAATGAATGGGTTATAATGAAACACAGGCAAAATGAAACACAGATAAATGAAATATACACTGTGATAAATAATGAAACACGGACCAAAGTCGTTCGATCGTGATGTGATGGTTTAATGCTAGATCTAGATGAAGTTTTATTCGTTGCTATCTGTAGCTTGGTGGGATCGATCATCGTATTTGGCAGTACTCGCCCTTAGCGTCTGGAGCTCCCCGTACAGCGAGACCGCGGCCCTCTTCGATTCTCTGTATTCGAATGGTCATATGCGGTCAACCTTAAACTCATCGTGGCCTACCTCTAGGTATTGATTCCACGTTAAACCATGCGACCGCTCGCTTCTTACCAAGCGTGATTAGAAATGTGAGATTTCTCGAATACACCGTGTCGTTATATATCATCATGTATAACGAAGGGTCGAGAATGTGATTGGAATAATAATCAAATGACGAGGGCGTCGATCTGTCGATCATATCGATTAGTTTCGCTCGCGCCTCGGCAGGGGATCTATTACGGATCTCGTAGCTTCGACTGTCTGCCGCGTGCGGCGTTTATCTCCGCACCTCTCCACTTCGCATGATAATAATGAATTGTGCTCAGCAACCGTGACTTTTTCAAGTTTTGGTGTTGTCACATTAATAATTGGGGCTAGAGCGATGATCGAAAATTCACGAAAGTGTATTTTAATAAAACGATCATCGATATGATATATTCATATATGAAGATTGGAGTGGCAATGCGTTGATCTATCGTACGTTACGCAATTTAAAGGCAGATGGGCGTTGCGAAAATTCTATTGAATTGAATTGAAGATGGTGCTATAAGGTTCGATCTGACGTCCGAGCTCTAGAAGCGGTCACGATTTGTTAGTTCGAATGTGACGTTCGGAGGGCTCCTAGCGCGACAACAGATCATCCGTAGCACCTGAACTGTCGTATTCGAAGTGGGGCGCTGACCGATGTCTTACGGCTTTGTGTCGGCGCCGCATACGCACGCCTGAACTGGACGTCGAGGGTTAACGATCTGCTTTCGTAGCTGTCGCGGAACCCACCGTCCGTTCTCGTGTCTCGGAACGCAGTTCCCTGGTTGATCCTGCCAGTAGTCATATGCTTGTCTCAAAGATTAAGCCATGCATGTCTCAGTACAAACCAAATTAAGGTGAAACCGCGAAAGGCTCATTAAATCAGTTATGGTTCCTTAGATCGTACTCACATTTACTTGGATAACTGTGGTAATTCTAGAGCTAATACATGCAAATAGAGCTCCGACCGGGAACGGAAGGAGCGCTTTTATTAGATCAAAACCAATAGGTGTCGAGCGCAAGCTCTTCGTCTTTCAATTTGGTGAATCTGAATAACTTTATGCTGATCGCACGGTCTCGTACCGGTGACGCATCTTTCAAATGTCTGCCTTATCAACTGTCGATGGTAGGTTCTGCGCCTACCATGGTTGTTACGGGTAACGGGGAATCAGGGTTCGATTCCGGAGAGGAGCCTGAGAAACGGCTACCACATCCAAGGAAGGCAGCAGGCGCGCAAATTACCCACTCCCAGCTCGGGGAGGTAGTGACGAAAAATAACGATACGGGACTCATCCGAGGCCCCGTAATCGGAATGAGAACACTCTAAACCCTTTAACGAGGATCAATTGGAGGGCAAGTCTGGTGCCAGCAGCCGCGGTAATTCCAGCTCCAATAGCGTATATTAAAGTTGTTGCGGTTAAAAAGCTCGTAGTCGAACTTGTGTCCCGCGCCGTCCGGTTCATCGCTTGCGGTGTCAACTGGCGTGTCGCGGGACGTCCTGCCGGCGGGTCGTTCGCAAGGGCGACCCATCTGTACCCGCCTAGGTGCTCTTCATTGAGTGTCGAGGTGGGCCGGCACTTTTACTTTGAACAAACTAAGGTGCTTAAAGCAGGCTGAAATTTTGCCAGAATATTTTATGCATGGAATAATGAAACAGGACCTCGAATCCATTTTGTTGGTTTTCGGATCTTCGAGGTAATGATTAACAGGAACGGATGGGGGCATTCGTATTGCGACGTTAGAGGTGAAATTCTTGGATCGTCGCAAGACGGACAGAAGCGAAAGCATTTGCCAAAAACGTTTTCATTGATCAAGAACGAAAGTTAGAGGTTCGAAGGCGATCAGATACCGCCCTAGTTCTAACCATAAACTATGCCAGCTAGCGATCCGCCGACGTTCCTCCGATGACTCGGCGGGCAGCTTCCGGGAAACCAAAGCTTTTGGGTTCCGGGGGAAGTATGGTTGCAAAGCTGAAACTTAAAGGAATTGACGGAAGGGCACCACCAGGAGTGGAGCCTGCGGCTTAATTTGACTCAACACGGGAAACCTCACCAGGCCCGGACACCGGAAGGTTTGACAGATTGAGAGCTCTTTCTTGATTCGGTGGGTGGTGGTGCATGGCCGTTCTTAGTTGGTGGAGCGATTTGTCTGGTTAATTCCGATAACGAACGAGACTCTAGCCTGCTAACTAGGCGTATTAGACATCCTCAAAGGCCCCGATTTCGGTCGGCGGGTTTTTACTGTCTGCGTACATTATATTCTTCTTAGAGGGACAGGCGGCTTCTAGCCGCACGAGATTGAGCAATAACAGGTCTGTGATGCCCTTAGATGTTCTGGGCCGCACGCGCGCTACACTGAAGGAATCAGCGTGTCTTCCCTGGCCGAGAGGCCCGGGTAACCCGCTGAACCTCCTTCGTGCTAGGGATTGGGGCTTGCAATTGTTCCCCATGAACGAGGAATTCCCAGTAAGCGCGAGTCATAAGCTCGCGTTGATTACGTCCCTGCCCTTTGTACACACCGCCCGTCGCTACTACCGATTGAACGATTTAGTGAGGTCTTCGGACCGGTACGCGGTGGCGTTTCGGCGTCACCGCTGTTGCTGGGAAGATGACCAAACTTGATCGTTTAGAGGAAGTAAAAGTCGTAACAAGGTTTCCGTAGGTGAACCTGCGGAAGGATCATTAACGATATAATAAGTGTTTCGTAATTTATTACGTTCAACACATACATTATATTCAGTTGAATTCCGAAATTTCCATCGTCGATCATCAATTGGACTCTTCGTTGACGTCTTTCGATCGGATGCCTTCCTTAGCTGTATGCGGGAGCGGCGCCGTGAGATTAATTCAGATGCATCGTTGTTGTCCGATCGACGTTAAAGAACCTCGCCTTTTCCGGACCGGGCAGCTTCCGTTTATCTGATGAACGGGACGCGTTCGTCCATCGAGAGAGAGACTCCATAATGGAGCAGTATCTGCCGATAGCTGATCGAACCGTCTGCGTTGTCGCTAAAATGGATCTTGCCGGCCACGGGAGGCGAGTAGAACGATAAGAGGTCTGGTATCGGATCGGGATGCCGATCAAATCGGGTACCTAAGGACCCTATGACGATATGGATCGTATACGTGTCCCCGCGGCACGGTGAAGAATTTCGACGACATTGGTGGACGTCGCCCGTAACTACGCTGATGACGACCGAACGGCCCCCCCGACATAAGGCACCGTCAACGGATCCGAGAGGGTCCGCGGCACGGAGACATGTCGGTGTAAGGCGGCTGTTCGGATCGGTCTCCTCTTTACGGCGCGATGTAGCCCGTGTCTCGAATTCGAGGTACCGTCAACGGGGACCGCCGGCTATACGCATCGATCGTATACGTGTTCTCGCGGCACGGCGAAGAATAACGACGACATTGGTGGACGTCGCCCGTAACTACGCTGATGACGACCGAACGGCCCCCGACATAAGGCACCGTCAACGGATCCGAGAGGGTCCGCGGCACGGAGACATGTCGGTGTAAGGCGGCTGTTCGGATCGGTCTCCTCTTTACGGCGCGATGTAGCCCGTGTCTAGTTTTCGAGGCACCGTCAACGGGAACCGCTAGTTATACGCATCGATCGTATACGTGTCCTCGCGGCACGGAGAAGAATTTCGACGACATTGGTGGACGTCGCCCGTAACTACGCTGATGACGACCGAACGGCCCCCGACATAAGGCACCGTCAACGGATCCGAGAGGGTCCGCGGCACGGAGACATGTCGGTGTAAGGCGGCTGTTCGGATCGGTCTCCTCTTTACGGCGCGATGTAGCC
>JARTUT010001813.1:47500-62500 GCA_030674115.1 Micraspis discolor
GTCGTGAGACACATCCTGCAAGTTCAGAATAAACGGAATAACCATCCCTACAGTGAATAGAACTGGAAAATGGAGATACCTAGGTGTGCAATTCTCAGCGGAAGGCATTTCGGATCCTGAAATAAAAGAACGGTTAGATTCTTACCTCTCCAAGCTGTCTCGCGCTCCCTTGAAACCGCAGCAGAGGCTCTGGGCCCTAAGAACGGTCGTGATTCCAAAATTATGTACACTCTCGTTTTTGGCAGCATTAAGTTTAGTATCCTGAAAAACTTAGATATTATTATACGAAGGTTTGTGAGAAAATCACTGCACTTACCTAAAGACTGTCCAAACTCCTATTTTCACGCAGGCATTCCGGACGGCGGCCTAGGAATACACTCGCTGCGATGGAGGGCTCCACTCGAGAGGCTCCGCTGTTTAGAGAGACTGAAGAGGTCAACCTATATGGGGTCGGCTGCTACCCAGGCTCTTCTAGACGAGAAAATAAAGGAAACAGAGTTGAGGCTAAAGGATAATACTAACACAATCTTGAATACAAACCTGTTGATAAACGCCTTCTGGGCGCGTACTCTGTACTCGTCGGTTGACGGATCTGGGCTAAGGTCCTCGGGAGCAGTAGAGGGGCAACATCGTTGGGTGGCAGAACCAACAAGACTCCTGTCAGGTAGAGATTATATTAATAGCAATAAGTTAAGAATAAATGCATTACCAACCCGGAGCAGAACAGCTAGAGGGCAGCCAAATGAGAGGTCCTGTCGTGCGGGATGCCATGCGAAAGAGACAGCGAATCACGTACTCCAGATCTGCCATCGTACCCACGGACCAAGAATCAAGAGACATGATGCTCTTTCCGAATACCTGAAAAGAAAACTTATTCAGCAAGGCTACTCGGTGACTTCTGAACCTACCTTCCAGACCGATGAAGGGTTGAGAAAGCCAGACCTGGTCGCGGTGATGGGCCGAACAGCAATGGTCCTCGATGCTCAGATAGTGGGCGATCAAGTAGATCTGAAAGAGGCAAATCGCAGGAAAATTAACTACTATGCGAATAATACATCCCTAATTAACAAAATCAAAGAGAGGTTCAATACTTCTGAGATACTTACCATAGCAATTACCCTCAACTGGAGAGGTGTATGGAACAAAGAATCGGCTGGGGAGCTTCTCGGGAGGGAAGTTATCCGGCGGGCCGAGCTGAAGATCATTTCCTCGAGGGTCCTGGTGGGTGGCCTTGCCTGCTGGAATATCTTTAACAAAACAACATCAATGAGAAGAGCGCATGAGTTGGAGCCTACTTGAACTTACCTGGATAGATTTAGACATCATCGGCCATTTAGTATTGCACCGCTTCTGGACTGAAAAATGAATTATTTTGGAGTTGAGCCGTCCTGTGGCTTACGGGTGCCGCTGGGCATCTGTGAAAGAGAGAATTTATGGTCAGTACAGGTTTGTTTAGCTGTGAGAGGGCCTTACCTGGGCATCATGGAGATGTCCTCGCTCATCGCTGTCCCGGAGTTGCTGGAGTGGCAGTCTGGCACGGACGGAGCCTGCGGGAGTGAGATCTGACAAGTTTGCAAAAAAAAAAAAAAAAAAAAAAAAAAAATGGAGGGCTGGCACTTACCAATTCCAGGGTTGGCTGCTGGTCTCTCAAGGTCATCCGGCGGATGTCTGGTGGTGCTGGTGGACCTGTAGAACATGAAATAAAAATTAAGAATCATATAATAGCTAATAAGGTAGGGAAAAAAAAAAAAAAAAGAGGAAATGAAAAACTAAAACTAGAAACCGAAATAAAGAATTGAACTATTAACTAGAACTGAAAACTAGGTCTAAGAACTGAAACTAGGAATCGTTATCAAACTAAAACTAGAAACTGAAAGAAAAAAAAAACTAAAACTAGAAACTAAAACTATGAACAAAAACTAGAGGCTAAAACTAAGAACTTACACCAAAACTAAAACTAGAGGCTAAAACTAAGAACTAAAACTAAAAAACTAAATTAAAGACTGAAAATTAAAACTAAAACCTAAAATTGAAAATAAGATCTATTTAAAAAAAAAAAAAAAAACCTAAAGCTATGAGCAAAAACTAAAAACTAAAACTATAATCTATCATAAAATCTGGAACCAAAACTTAAAATTATAATAAATCTGGAACAACAACTAAATAGAACTAAAGCTACTGAGGACAACACCTAACTGTAATCACCGAGAACTGGGAGCTAGAGAATAACTACATCCAAGATGAGGCGGTGCCGATCAACGGAAAGCGCAAACGGGAATGGAAGGACCAGCAAAGACGATGGAGGCTGCGGAGCGGATTGGAGCCAGCATGGAATGGTGTTCGCGTGGATGGAGACGCCGGACGGAAGCGGAAAGGAGTGAAAGGTAAGGATTAAGACATAGGTTAAGTTTAGGATAAGTAGGATTATGTTCTGTTGTAAAATTACAATATAATGTTATTTATTTGTGTATTACGATATTCAATAAATAATTTAAATAGCCAAATGCCTCGTCATCTAATTAGTGACGCGCATGAATGGATTAACGAGATTCTCACTGTCCCTACCTACTCCCCCCCAAGATTGTCGCCTTGTCGTGGTGGGGGGGCTTGAGTACATGTGAGGAATCCTAAGCCCTAAAAAGCTGGAGGACGAAGCATGGAAACCAAGAACAATCAAACCTTTGATGATTATGTTATGACAAAATCAGAGAAGAAGACTTACGGTGCAGAGGCCGGACCCTCAGTACCGGTAGTGAGGCGCGGTTCCGTCGCAGGCCCCCCACGACCGTTATCCAACGACTGCGATACACAAGTTCCCCCAGTTAAAACTCGGGCTAGGGTAACTTCAATAACTACCGAGGAAATAAGCGAAAATGAACCTGTGCTCTGCATAACACAAACACAGGAATCTGGCAGCAAGGAGACCATAACGTCTTCTGGAATAAGGGCAAAGCTAGAGTCATACCTGGCAGACACGAATCACAAGATAAGCCGTACCGCAACGGCATTTATCCTTGAAAGATTTGCTGAAATTGAGCAGCTACTCCAAACTAGCAACTTGGAAGTAGCTAAACTAGAAGGTCGTCTTGAGGAAAGAATTTTCCTAACCGGAATTCAACCCCCAAATACCGGCAACACGGAGCCGGAAAAACGAAGCTACCTCAGTGTAGCAAAAACAAACCTCGTGAGGAAAGATATTCCCACGAGAAATAAGAACAATGTCCTCTACATTAGAGGCAAAGATAATAAAGATGTCCAGCATAAGGACATCGAAAAATCCTTAGCCGAGCATGCGCCGAGCGCTAGAATTAAAAGTTGCGTTAAACTGAAATCTGGACTGACTCTAATAAACGCAGCTTCAAATACAGATGCTGAAAAAATCAAAAATGCTCTACAGGGAACCGACCTAGCGTGCACAACACCTAGGAAAATTCCCCCTAGAATATGTTTACACGGAGTTCCTAAAGAATCACTAAACGACCAGGAACAATTCATTAAGGAGATTGTCAATAAAAACCTGTCCACACAGGATAACAACACAGAAACCACTAAACACACAAAAGTGGTCTACAAATATAAGTCGACAGCTGACACCACAAAGGTGGTAATTAGCACGACTCCGATCCTAGCACGTGCCATAAGAAAACAAGGCAGAGCATATCACGGAATGTCATCTTTCCGTGCCTATGATCATTATAGCATCACTAGATGTTACAAATGTCATATGTACGGACACCCTGCGAACGCATGTAAACAGAAGGAAGCAACATGCGGACATTGTTCAAAGAAAGGGCATGAGCATAAGGAATGTCCTAACAAAGATGAAGTTCCTAAGTGCATTAACTGCATGCACAAGAAAGGAACTGCAATAAACCATCTTGCAACAAGCCGAGAGTGCCCTATATACAAGGCACAAATTGAAAGGTACAAGGCTCGAATTATGGATCAAGAATCTTCAACCTGAAGATAATTCAAATAAATGCACAAAGATCAGCAGCGGTCACCGCTGAAATATGTAACCTTGTTGCTACAAGGGAAATTGACATTGTTTGCATTCAAGAACCTTACATCTCATTTGGAGAGGTAAGAGGATTAGGGCACTCAGCCCGACTCATTCAAGCAGGCAAAGCGCCCGCTTCCGCAATTGCAATATATAACAGTAAGATAAATGTAACATTTCATAGCCATTTATCTGATTCTCATACAACCGCAATTACGATTTCCCTTAACGGGAAATCGTATTCCATAATAAACTCATATTGCCAATACAGTCTTGAAATAAATCCGTTTCTAACCAAAATTGAAGAATGTCTGAATTCTCTAAACTATTCACGTAACAAAATCATTATTACACTGGACTCTAATTCCAAATCCCATTTATGGTTCTCGGGTTGCCAGGACCAGAAAGGGATTGAACTCGAGGATCTGATTTTTCGTTACGATCTGAACATCGCAAACGAACCAGATCAACCGTTCACATTCTCCACCTCGAATGGAGAATCTAATATTGACGTAACACTAACATCTCACAGAGCCTCAAACCATATCAAAAATTGGTCTGTTAAAGATTCCTGGTCCACCAGTGATCACAGGCCAATCTACTTTGAAATTTCAAACCCGTCTCCCTTGACGGTTGAGCTGACGGAACCACACCAGACGCGCTTCCTACCTAGGAACGCGAACTGGGAACTGTTTGAATCAGAGCTGGAGTCAAATTTGCTGGATATATCGACAAATTGTAATACACAAGATGAGGTAGATAAATTAATCCTGAAGTTTACCGATGCAATATACCGATCTGCACTCGTTGCAGTTCCAACTTCTACCCACCATACTTTCAAGCTGGGGTGGTGGAACAATGAACTTAGCGACATGAAGCGAAGGCTAAATAGAGCTATGAAATCAGTGCGCAATGCTAGGAGGGATGAAAATCACTCACTAGCTGAACATCTAATGAGTGGAGCGAGGACCTTAAGAACACAATATAGGTCAGCAATTAAGCAAGCAAAATATGACAACTGGGCGAGATTTGTCAAAATCGAAGCAAGCAGAACACCGTGGTCTCCAGCTTATAAGCTGATCACGGAAAAAATCTCTGCTCCCACGGTCCTCTCAGCAGTGAAAACCGCTGAGGGCACATATACCAAAACCTGGAAGGAAACAGTGGAAACGATCCTAGATAGACTAATTCCACATGATAACAACCGAGACGACACTCCAGCTCAGTCAACAGTCCGTGGCGAAAACCAGCTCTTCCAACAGGGGCAGATGGAAGCAACCATCCCCTTTGACATGGGCGAAGTTCAAACCGCAGTGAACTCTATGAGAAAAAATTGCTCTCCGGGTCCTGACAGGATTCCTGGATTTATAATACAAAGGGTCTGGGACGTAGTCCCTGATCTCTTTCTGAATTTATTCAATTCCTGCCTCCGACTCTCATATTTTCCGAAGGCATGGAAGAAAGGAAAGATTTGTCTTCTCCTTAAGAGCAAAGAAAAGCCGCGAGACAACCCTAAGTCATACCGACCGGTATGTTTATTGAATGAAATGGGAAAACTGTTAGAGAGGCTACTTAAGGCTCGGATAGCTCCGGAGTATTCTGCAACCGGACTAGAATCTGAGTCTCAGTACGGCTTCCGTCAAGGAAAATGTACTGAAGATGCTGTCAGGCGGGTAGTCGACTTTGTCCAAAAGGCGGAACAGCCATACGTGGCTGGGCTGTTTGCGGACATTGACGGGGCATTTGACTATGTGTGGTGGCCAGCGGTTCTTCGTAGATTCCGATCTGCGCTCCCGCGGTCTAGCTACTATAGCATCATGTGCTCATACCTGTCTGAGAGATCAATCTCCTATTCTCAGGGCGATTGTAGTTTTCAACGGAGTGTGAATAGGGGCTGTCCTCAAGGATCGGTCCTAGGACCCTTTCTATGGAACTTGCTCCTAGACGAACTCCTGGCTATTCTTCCAAATACTTGGGGGATAAGCTTAGCATACGCTGATGACCTTACTATTCTAGTTAAGGCCACTAGCCGCAAAGGCCTGGAAGAAGCCTTTCAACAGATCATACCCATATTAGAGAACTGGCTAAGCGACAATAAACTCTCTCTGTCACGAAATAAGACACACGCTATTCTTCTGAAGGGTAAGCTCAGCAAAGAGCGCCCTCCCACAGTACGCCTCAACGAAGGCTCTCTCAAATGGTCTCAAGAGACCACTTATCTAGGCGTAGTACTTGATGCTGGACTGTCGTTCATCCCCCACATCAAATATATTCGGTCTAAGGTTACTTCATTATCAATGAAGTTCCGAAGACTGAGTAAAACGATTGGAGGAGGTGATAAACAGTGCATGCACATTTACTACAAAGCAATATTTCTGCCTGTAACACTATATTGTTCATCCGTATGGCTTACAAAAACAAAATTCGTTCATTTTAGTCGTCAACTGTCCGCTGCCCAAAGGCCAGTTCTCCTTCTGTTATCAAATGCATGCCGTACAGTCTCTACAGAAACTCTTGAAGTACTATGTGGATGTCCTCCACTCGAATACATGGCTGAACTTCACACAGCCAAATACCATTTCAGGCATGGTATTCAATACAAATTTGGCAACAAAACTTTCGATCCCATTGAATCTAATACAACGAACTTCAAGAGCAAAATAACTCAATATACGAGCGAACTAACAAATCTGCTCAAAGAATCCTGGCAAAATAAGTGGGATTCTAGCTTGGTAGGTAGAAATACGTACCAATGGATACCCAAGGTTGACTTTAGGGAAAATCACGAATATTTCTACCCAAACTACGCACTCACGTGCTTTATCACTGGGCATGGCCCTTTCAGGGATAACTTAAAACGGCTAAACCTATCACCCATAGCTCACTGCATATGTGGTGATACGGAAGAAACATCAAACCATGTCATGTTCCTATGCAATAGGTATACTCTCTTCCGAACCCCACGGGTTCAAAACGAAAGAAGTCCAGTCGCGCTCATTTCAAACAAAACTAACTTTAGTGAGACATCAGAAATGGCTAGAAATATGATCAAATTCATGTACGATAATCGCTAGATTCAGAATAAATCTATAATCATTCAAAATTATTTGAAAATCTAAATTGAAATAAATCAAACTGCAGAAACCAAATAAGAAACAAAACAATGGCAATGAAACTTGTAGCAATAATGGAACTGATCTTCCAAATTTTTCCAACACTCTGTAATTTCGAAAATACTAGTAGCTTTAAATAAAAGTTCTAACTGTACATCCCCCAGCCCAAATGGTGGGATAAATTAACTAATCAAATTGTAAAACCCTAGCATAAGACAAAAGATCAGCGAGAAAAGACCGAGATGGCAAAACTTGGAAAAGAAAATAATAAAAATCAACAAAGAAAAAATAAAATAAAATGTTAAAACAAAAACAAGAATCCGCTGCTAATCGAAGATACCAAATTTTTAACTGTAACTTTCGGAAAAATTAAAATAATAATAACAATAATCAAAATTCATGTAATGTAAATAATAAATTTTCTATTACAGGTCTGGAGCCCATCTTGGCTTGTGGACTAGCTCACGTTAGTCGACTAGCCGGGACAGCAATGATGAAACATATTTGCTTATAAAGTGGCGAAAACCTTTGGTTACATGCCATAAATATGCTCTGAGCGTGTCCCTACCTACTATCTAGTTGAAACCACTGCCAAGGGAACGGGCTTGGAAAAATTAGCGGGAAAGAAGACTCTGCTGAGCTTGACTCAGTCTGGCACCGTAAGGAGACATGAGAGGTGTAGCATAGTGGGGAGACGGTAAACGTCAAAGTGAAATACCATTTACTTTCATCGTTTTTCACTTACCTGTAAGACGGAAACGCGTGCGTCTGTCTGCCCTAGTGGCTGCGACTGTCACGGTGTTCTCGAACCAAGCTGCCAAGAGTGGCGCACTGTGTCGAGGCGTCGGCTTTGTTCCGCTTTTTGCGTTCGTTAACGCGAACGTATCGGTCGTCGGTCGTAGCGTCCTTGATTACGGCGCCGATAAACGCTCCCGCGTGATCCGGATCAGGAGATACACCGCCAGGCGGGAGCTTGACTGGGGCGGTACATCTGTCAAAGAATAACGCAGGTGTCCTAAGGCCAGTCAAGCGAGGACAGAAACCTCGCGCAGAGCAAAAGGGCAAATGCCGGCTTGATCCCGATGTTCAGCACGCATAGGGATCTGGCGAAAGCACGGCCTATCGATCCCTTTGGCTTGAAGAGTTTTCAGCAAGAGGTGTCAGAAAAAGTTACCACAGGGATAACTGGCTTGTGGCGGCCAAGCCGTTCATAGCGACGTCGCTTTTGATCCTTCGATGTCGGCTCTTCCTTCCTATCATTGCGAAGCAGAATTCGCCAAGCGTCGGATTGTTCATTCCGTTAACCAGGGAACGTGAGCTGGGCTTGAGACCGTCGTGAGACAGGTTGGTTTTACCTCACCGATGACTAGTCGTTGCGATAGTAATCCTGCTCAGTACGAGAGGAACCGCAGGTTCGGACATTTGGTTCACGCACTCGCTCGGGCGGGCGGTGGTGCGAAGCTACCATCCGTGGGATTATGTCTGAACGCGCCTAAGGCCGTGTATCCTGTCTAGTCAAAGATGGCAACGATATTTTTGAGCTTTCAGAGTCGAAAGGCTCAAACAATGTGACTTTACTAGGTATGTCAGATATCTATCTGATGCTGCACGAGCCATTTTTGCCGTCTGGGGCCGCATGATGGTGGGCGCTCCTGGGATCTATTCTGCTACGTCCTACCTGGCCTCTTGGCGGTCGATCATGGGTCATTCATTTCGATGTTGAAGCTTGAATTGTTCCGTAGACGACTTACGTACCTGGCAGGGTGTTGTACTCGGTAGAGCAGTTTCCACGCTGCGATCTGTTAATACTCAGCCTCAGCCTGGGGATTCGTCTTGTCGATTAGACGAGACCCCGTGTTGAACTGTCCCCGCGACAACTTCCCAGGATCGCGTTGTCGGCGGCGGACGGTCTCGATCGTCTTCACGATGGCGCGTAGTCAGTCGCGATCGCACGATCGAGATGACTATACGCTGAAGACGATCTAGTAGTTATGCCGGCCGGCAAGAGCGAAAACACTTCGATGGATCGATATATCATTCGTATATCGAAATTCTTGATGCATAAAATACCGAGAAAAACTCCGGAACAACTCTAATCTATTCGTATGCGAAATATCCATCTTAGTGTGGCAGTCATTTGCCGAGCTGGCGACTCTGAAAAGCGTCGTATTATTACTACGTACGGTCGTTCGTCGACGAACTGTGCAGAGCCAGAGTTCGCGTGAACTTGAACGATCGCCATAGTACGAGACAGGTGCATAGTCACCGAAGATATCTAATAATAAAACAAACTGATACGCGCACACAAAAAAATCTGAGTGCGTATCGGGGCAACCTGAGTTTTTAACTCGGGTTTTTTCAGTCAGTCCTAAACGCAGAGCATAACAGAAGGACTTATGAAAAAATTTACTTTATCTAGCTGCGCGGGCGGGCGAAAAAATTTACCAACCCTTCCCTTAATGCATCGATGATGCGTGGTGGTTTTTTTTATAACCACCGCGTGACCTTGAAATTCCTAAGCGTGACCTTGAAGTTCCACGCCAGCGTGACCTGAAATTCCTAAGTGCGAATTCGGTCTAACGAAATTACAGGTTCCTGTAATCGTAGGTGACGGAGCGCCACCAGATGGCGCCACCGTCGAATCTGTACGCATTTTAGTACCGCATGCTGCCGCAAGGTGGCGCTAGCGCCGCCAACGGACCGGTCTCGAACCTCTAAACGCAATATAACCGAACCTGAACCGATCCCGTAGCCGAACTACGATGTTCGTACCGGATCGGTTCACCGCGAGGTTCGCAAACCGGACGGTCTCTCCGCGTTGTTCGTACCGGATCGGTTCCCGCGTTGTTCGTACCGGATCGGTTCACGCGTTGTTCGTACCGGACGGCTTCCGTCAAGGAAAATGTACTGAAGATGCTGTCAGGCGGGTAGTCGACTTTGTCCAAAAGGCGGAACAGCCATACTGGCTGGGCTGTTTGCGGACATTGACGGGGCATTTGACTATGTGTGGTGGCCAGCGGTTCTTCGTAGATTCCGATCTGCGCTCCGCGGTTGCTACTATAGCATCATGTGCTCATACTTGTCTGAGAGATCAATCTCCTATTCTCAGGGCGATTGTAGTTTTCAACGGAGTGTGAATAGGGGCTGTCCTCAAGGATCGGTCGGACCCTTTCTTGGAACTTGCTCTAGACGAACTCCTGGCTATTCTTCCAAATACTTGGGGATAAACATACGCTGATGACCTTACTATTCTGTTAACCCTAGCCGCAAAGGCCTGGAAGAAGCCTTTCAACAGATCATCCCATATTAGAGAACTGGCTAAGCGACAACAAACTCTCTCTGTCACGAAATAAGACCCACGCTATTTTCTGGAAGGGTAAGCTCAGCAAAGAGCGCCCTCCCAAATGCCTAACGAAGGCCTCTTAAATGGTCTCAAGAGACCACTTATCTAGGCGTAGTACGATGCTGGACTGTCGTTCATCCCCACATCAAATATATTCGGTCTAAGGTTACTTCATTATCAATGAAGTTCCGAAGACTGGTAAAACGAGGAGGGGTGATAAACAGTGCAGCACATTTACTACAAAGCAATATTTCTGCCTGTAACACTATATTGTTCATCCGTATGGCTTACAAAAACAAATTCGTTCATTTCAGTCGTCAACTGTCCGCTGCCCAAAGGCCTTCCCTTCTGTTATCAAATGCATGCCGTACAGTCTCTACAGAAACTCTTGAAGTACTATGTGGATGTCCTCCACTCAATACATGGCTGAACTTCACAAGCCAAATACCATTTCGGCATGGTATTCAATACAAATTTGGCAACAAAACTTTCGATCCCATTGAATCTAATACAACGAACTTCAAGAGCAAAATAACTCAATAACGAGCGACTAACAAATCTGCTCAAAGAATCCCAAAATAATGGGATTCTAGCTTGGTAGGTGAAATACATACCAATGGATACCCAAGGTTGACTTTAGGGAAAATCACGAATATTTCTACCCAAACTACGCACTCACTGCTTTATCACTGGGCATGGCCCTTTCAGGGATAACAAAACGGCTAAACCTATCACCCATAGCTCACTGCATATGTGGTGATACGGAAAAACATCAAACCATGTCATGTTCTATGCAATAGGTATTCTTCCGAACCCCACGGGTTCAAAACGAAAAGTCCGTCCCTTTTCAAACAAAACTAACTTTAGTGGACATCAGAAATGGCTAGAAATATGATCAAATTCATGTACGATAATCGCTGATTCAGAATAAATCTATAATCACTCAAAATTATTTAAATCTAAATTGAAATAAATCAAACTGCAAAACCAAATAAGAAACAAAACAATGGCAATGAAGCTTGTAGCAATTGGAACTGATCTTCCAGATTTTTCCAACACTCTGTAATTTCGAAAATACTGTGCTTTAAATAAAAGTTCTAACTGTAATCCCCAGCCCAAATGGTGGGATAAATTAACTAATCAAATTGTAAAACCTAGCATAAGACAAAAGATCAGCGAGAAAAGACCGAGATGGCAAAACTTGAAAAGAAAATAATAAAAATCAACAAAGAAAAAATAAAATAAAATGATAAAACAAAACAAGAATCCCTGCTAATCAAGATACCAAATTTTAACTGTCTTTCGGAAAAATAAAATAATAATAACAATAATCAAATTCATGTAATGTAAATAATAAATTTTCTATTACAGGTCGAGCCATCTTGGCTTGTGGACTAGCTCACGTTAGTCGACTAGCCGGGACACAATGATGAAACATATTGCTTATAAAGTGGCGAAAACCTTTGGTTACATGCCATAAATATGCTCTGAGCGTGTCCCTACCTACTATGCTCGTGCTGGGGAAATGTCGCCAACATGTCGCTGGGGCTGCGGGGTGCTGCCGTGAGCGCGTTCTTTCAGCATCCTGCGATGCCAGTAAATGGTCAACGCCTCGTCGTGGCGGGTAGGGCCGAGTATTACCATGGCGGGCGCTGTTGCGATTGCTGCTCTGAAAGAACGAAGCGTCGGGCAGGGCGCCCGCCGAAAGCTGAAGTTGACCACCTCAGGGGCCCTCCATCGTTCGATGGACGGTACAGCTGAGCCTACCCCGAGGTACCCGATGGACCTGAATTGCTTGCACCTTGAATATACAAATCACTCACTTTAAGTGGGGATGAGGTGCTGAGCTTCACCACTGGCACAAAGTGGAAAAAACCACACAAAAGAACCCCGAATCCTAAGGTGAGACAAGTGCCAATAGGATGCATGGCCCACGGCAGGTAGATCAGTCACCCAGCTTTCTCACCACAAGTTTGCACACCCTGTGGAGACATATAGCCTTCCTCTAGTGGGCGCTCTGCTGGGAGGTGACCTTTTTCGACCCCATCTCGTGGGACATAATCATCAAGAATAAATTTAAATTTTTGAAAAACAAACGGATAAAACTGGTGACAGAAAAGAAGGCTGAATGGGAAAAGGAAATGGAAAGAAATGGGAAAGGAAAAAAGAAAAAACGATTGGGAAGAAAATAGAAGCTGTTTTTTTTTCAGGAGAAAGGGAGAAGATATATATGAAATCTCAAGCACTTGCAAAGGACGCCGGATAAGAAGAGAAGGCTGCAGGATCAGCTGGAACAGAAGAGATAGAGAAGGTCCTTCACAGATATTAGAAAGGATGGGAGATCCAACAGGAATGGGGAAAATAAAAACTCAAGGAAATGCAGAAGATGTTTTGAAGGAAGGGTGGAAAGCGAAGGGAGGGCGAACAGGAGAGCAATGTGGAGGAGGACGAGTGCCGGATGGAAGAGCAGAGTGAGACCCATGCGAGAGAACATGGAGAACAGCGGACAGATAAAATAAGGGGATGGATAGAGAAATTGTGAAGGCCAGGAAAATGTTATCAGAGAGGCGACGACTCGTTTTCAGGAGAAAGGTACAGTTCAATAGGGAGGAACAGACAATGGTGAAAGTACAGATGGACAACATGTGCGACATTGCATGATAAAGCTTGCTTACTAAGAGGCTGGAAGGAGCAGAAAGGGCGATGGAGATGATCAGAAGAACGGGAATGAGAATATAGAAGACAGAACCAGCAAATAAAAAGTTTATGAGGTGAGCAGATGGCTGATATGAGGAGGAATGCTGAGGGGAGTCGAATGCTGCTGGAGAGGGAATGGGCGTTAGAGAAGGGAGGGAAGAGAAGATAGTAAAAGCAGGAACACAAGCAGAAACAGAAACCAGTAGACAAAGCGGAACTGATATGCTCCCACTCTCATACAGATACAGATTTACCAACACAAACAGATCCGGAAACTGAAGGAGGAATTCAGGAAGATACAGAGGCAGGGGGGAGGCCAAAGAGAACATATGCATATGTGACCAAAATCAAATGAGCAGAATAGGATCTAGAGAAGACACCAGAAAGAAAGAAGAACAACAGAACGATTCGTGAGCATAAAGATATCAAACCAAGCGATCACAAGGAATGAATTCATCGATTGAAGGATGCAACGAAGAGGAAGTTTGGGAAGGAAACAGGGGTGTGAAACATTGTTCCGCTAAAGGATGGAAAACTGCTCGTGCAATGTATTACGACAGGACACAACAAAGAAAGGATGAACCCAAGCACTGGTGAGAATAAAGGACATTGATATTATTAGAACAGGCACGAAAAAGAAGACCAGCTATATTTAACTTACCGGTATAACAAAGGGATACACAGATGATGAACTGATCGGACAAATTCTGGGAAAAGCTATGAACTAAATACACATGTATGAGAGAGAGCAATTTTAGAGAAAGGAACAAAAGTTGTGGCAAGACGAACATGTAGGAATAACTTTAAGGAAAATATAACTCTATTATTACCGACGCTACAGTAACTTAAGACACTTACTAAAGAGGGGACAATATACATGGACATGGTCAGGAATACGCCTTTGGAGAGGTAATTAGTGTGGCATTATGTTCGAATTGCCACAAATACGGTCACGTGGCAAAATATTACTGCAGAACACCCGACCTGTCGCATAAATGCGGGGGTCCAACATGAAGGACAGGAACTGTGACCAAGGTAAACGCGTTTAGATTTGCCCCAACTGCAGGATTAGAGCAATATAGACGCGAAGATTGAGACAATGACTTTACGGCAAAGGGACAGAAAATGTCAGTATATATTAGAAAAGAAAAAACAAGCACGACAGACAATAGACTATGGACAGGAAGGAGAAATACAGAGCTAAGGATATTGCAAGATAAGCAGTGGGACAGAAGGACAGGGAAGCTATGACGCTCATGACAAGAAAGTTGATGGAGGAAAATATAGATGTTGCTTTGGTACCGGGAGAACCTTATGGACGTTTTACTGAGATTGAGGGAATATATGAGATTTGCTAAACTTGCTGGGGAAAAAATGCGAAAACACTGATGCTTACAAAAAAAAAAACGCTGTTGGGTGTAGCTACAAGACAGGATTTGATAAATGAAAACTTCACAACTATCGAGATAACACATCGAGGGAGGGGAATGGGTCAGGAAAGGGTGTTGATAACATCATTGTATGACGAACCGGGAAGGAAGAGAAAATAGAAGATTGATGGGTTACGCAACGAATGGGAAGAATGGGAGGAAAACATTTAATAGCAGGTGACATAAACGCTCATCACACTGCATGGGGAGGTAGAGAAACACTGACGCGAGGGAGGCGACAAATTGTTGAATTAGGCTATGATGACATATAATTACAGTCTAAAAATGACCCCCAACAAATATCGACAGCATTCTCCGGTCCACGAGGAAACAGCTATATTGACGTCACGCTGAATAAAGGGATAACAGTGCTGGGATGGGAAAGTGCTGGATGAGGAAACAGTGAGGTCTACATAG
>JARTUT010001813.1:67500-75000 GCA_030674115.1 Micraspis discolor
AATATAACCACGTCCTGAACCGACCCGGTACGAACTACGATGTTCGTACCGGATCGGTTCACCGAACGGGAAGATGTAAGTCCGTAAAAACGACGCGAACACCTATCATACATCGCGTTTGACGAAGTCGATACGCCTTCGGGGTCTTTGAAAATAATTTTTTCTCAACGCAATATAACCCGGTACGAACTACGATGTTCGTACCGGATCGGTTCACCGAACGGGAAGATGTAAGTCCGTAAAAACGACGCGAACACCTATCATACATCGCGTTTGACGAAGTCGATACGCCTTCGGGGTCTTGAAAATAATTTTTCTCAACGCAATATAACCCGGTACGAACTACGATGTTCGTACCGGATCGGTTCACCGAACGGGAAGATGTAAGTCCGTAAAAACTACGCGAACACCTATCATACATCGCGTTTGATGAAGTCGATACGCTTTCGGAGTCTTTGAAAAAATTTTCTCAACGCAATATAACGCGGTCCATGACCGATCCGGCACGAATATGCTAAACGCAATATAACACCGAACAGTCCGTTCGGGCCGTCTGGAGGGTCATCTGGGTGTATCTAGACATATATAGGGCATGGTGGTCGAGAGAGGTGTAAACGCAAAGCGATCTTGAAACACCGAGAGGCGTCTGATCCGATGGCAATGGGATCGTAGGTCGCTGTTTCGGTCGAAATAGAAATCTCGAAAGCACCGACGTCGTATCGGTCCCATAGTAGAAGTTATTCTATACGACCGAGTCGGGTGGTACGAAAGTCCGAGATTCCGTATTATTAGTTTCCGATCGATACATTAACGTAAGAACGACGAACGAACGTCTGTTATATTGCGTTATATAAGATCCGAATGCATCCTCAGTCCGTAAAATTATTTTCGCTAAACGCAATATAACCCGGTACGAACTACGATGTTCGTACCGGATCGGTTCACCGAACGGGAAGATGTAAGTCCGTAAAAACGACGCGAACACCTATCATACATCGCGTTTGATGAAGTCGATACGCTTTCGGAGTCTTTGAAAAAATTTTCTCAACGCAATATAACGCGGTCCATGACCGATCCGGCACGAATATGCTAAACGCAATATAACACCGAACAGTCCGTTCGGGCCGTCTGGAGGGTCATCTGGGTGTATCTAGACATATATAGGGGCATGGTGGTCGAGAGAGGTGTAAACGCAAAGCGATCTTGAAACACCGAGAGGCGTCCGATCCGATGGCAATGGGATCGTAGGTCGCTGTTTCGGTCGAAATAGAAATCTCGAAAGCACCGACGTCGTATCGGTCCCATAGTAGAAGTTATTCTATACGACCGAGTCGGGTGGTACGAAAGTCCGAGATTCCGTATTATTAGTTTCCGATCGATACATGAACGTAAGAACGACGAACGAACGTCTGTTATATTGCGTTATATAAGATCCGAATGCATCCTCAGTCCGTAAAAATTATTTTCGCTAAACGCAATATAACCCGGTACGAACTACGATGTTCGTACCGGATCGGTTCACCGAACGGGAAGATGTAAGTCCGTAAAAACTACGCGAACACCTATCATACATCGCGTTTGATGAAGTCGATACGCTTTCGGAGTCTTCGAAAAAAATTTTTCTCAACGCAATATAACGCGGTCCATGACCGATCCGGCACGAATATGCTAAACGCAATATAACACCGAATAGTCCGTTCGGGCCGTCTGGAGGGTCATCTGGGTGTATCTAGACATATATAGGGGCGAGGTGGTCGGGAGAGGTGTCAACGCAAAGCGATCTTGAAACACCGAGAGGCGTCCGATCTGATGGCAATAGGATCGTAGGTCGCTGTTCCGGTCGAAAAAGAAATCTCGAAAGCACCGACGTAGTATCGGTCCGATAGTAAAAGTTTTTCTATACGACCGAGACGGGTGATACGAAAGTCCGAGATTCCTTATTAATCGATTCCGTACGATGTATGAACGTAAGAAAGACGAACGAACGTCTGTTATATTGCGTTAGGTAAGATCCGAATGCGTTCTCAGTCCGTAAAAATCGATTTCGCTAAACGCAATATAACACCGAATAGTCCGTTCGGGCCGTCTGGAGGGTCATCTGTGGGTATCTAGACATATATAGGGGCGAGGTGGTCGAGAGAGGTGTCAACGCAAAGCGATCTTGAAAACACCGAGAGGCGTCGATCTGATGGCAATAGGATCGTAGGTCGCTGTTCCGGTCGAAAAAAGAAATCTCGAAAGCACCGACGTAGTATCGGTCCGATAGTAAAAGTCGAGAGAGGTGTCAACGCAAAGCGATTTTTCTATACGACCGAGAAGTCTCGGGTGATACGAAAGTCCGAGATTCCT
Organism: Micraspis discolor; assembly: GCA_030674115.1. Lineage (NCBI taxonomy): Eukaryota > Metazoa > Arthropoda > Insecta > Coleoptera > Coccinellidae > Micraspis > Micraspis discolor. The sequence continues at coordinate 69,850 of JARTUT010001813.1, forward strand.
TATTAATCGATTCCGTACGATGTATGAACGTAAGAAAGACGAACGAACGTCTGTTATATTGCGTTAGGTAAGATCCGAATGCATTCTCAGTCCGTAAAAATCGATCTCGCTAAACGCAATATAACACCGAATAGTCCGTTCGGGCCGTCTGGAGGGTCATCTGGGGCTTACCAGACATATATAGGGGCATGGTGGTCGGGATAGGTGTAAACGCAAAGCGATCTTGAAACACCGAGAGGCGTCCGATCTGATGGCAATGGGATCGTAGGTCGGTTTCGGTCGTTTCGTAGTATCGGTCCGATAGTAAAGGACGAAGTCGGGTGATCGAAAGCACTTATTAATCGATTCCGTACGATGTATGAACGTAAGAAAGACGAACGGTCTGTTGGTATTGCGTTAGGTAATATCCGAATGCGTTCTCAGTCCGTAAATCGATTTCGAGTCGGATACAACACCGAATAGTCGGGCCCGAGATCTGGGGCTTACCAGACATAGGCATGGTAATCGGGATTGTAAACGCAAAGCGATCTTGAAACCGAGAGGCGTCCGATCTGATGGCAATGGGATCGTAGGTCGCCGTTTCGGTCGAAAAGGAAAGACCGACGTCGTATCGGTCTGTTGGTAAAAGTTTTTTACGACCGAGTCGGATGGTACGAAAGTCCGAGATGATTAATCTTTCCGTAAGATGATGCATTCGTAAGAAAGACGTACGAATGTATGTGGATGAAATCGACATGCATTCAGAGTCCGTAAATATTATTTTCTTAACGCAATATAACTCAGAATTTTCCGTTGGGGCCGTCTGGAGGGTCATCTGGGGTCTCCAGACATATATAAGGGTGAGAAGACAGAGAGGTCATAACCGTCCATAGTTATGTGGGTTCCAACATGAGAGTTCTTTGATGGATTATCAGTTGGATCGAGGTAGACCGGAAAAGTCACACTGCCCCGGCGATGACAGATTCTATGCGGAAGATATTGTCTTTATATATGAGAAATCGAACCGCCGCCGATATGCTTCTGAATGCGCATCAATGTTGATCTAGCAACCCGCTCTCTCCGATTGACGACTTAAAAGAAATACATGTGATATACTGGCATAAATGAAAAACATGTATTGAAATTATATAATTTGGCTCAATGAAATATGATAAAGGTGCATGAATAAATAAATAAATGAATGGAATGAATGGGTTATAATGAAACACAGGCAAAATGAAACACAGATAAATGAAATATACACTGTGATAAATAATGAAACACGGACCAAAGTCGTTCGATCGTGATGTGATGGTTTAATGCTAGATCTAGATGAAGTTTTATTCGTTGCTATCTGTAGCTTGGTGGGATCGATCATCGTATTTGGCAGTACTCGCCCTTAGCGTCTGGAGCTCCCCGTACAGCGAGACCGCGGCCTCTTCGATTCTCTGTATTCGAATGGTCATATGCGGTCAACCTTAAACTCATCGTGGCCTACCTCTAGGTATTGATTCCACGTTAAACCATGCGACCGCTCGCTTCTTACCAAGCGTGATTAGAAATGTGAGATTTCTCGAATACACCGTGTCGTTATATATCATCATGTATAACGAAGGGTCGAGAATGTGATTGGAATAATAATCAAATGACGAGGGCGTCGATCTGTCGATCATATCGATTAGTTTCGCTCGCGCCTCGGCAGGGGATCTATTACGGATCTCGTAGCTTCGACTGTCTGCCGCGTGCGGCGTTTATCTCCGCACCTCTCCACTTCGCATGATAATAATGAATTGTGCTCAGCAACCGTGACTTTTTCAAGTTTTGGTGTTGTCACATTAATAATTGGGGCTAGAGCGATGATCGAAAATTCACGAAAGTGTATTTTAATAAAACGATCATCGATATGATATATTCATATATGAAGATTGGAGTGGCAATGCGTTGATCTATCGTACGTTACGCAATTTAAAGGCAGATGGGCGTTGCGAAAATTCTATTGAATTGAATTGAAGATGGTGCTATAAGGTTCGATCTGACGTCCGAGCTCTAGAAGCGGTCACGATTTGTTAGTTCGAATGTGACGTTCGGAGGGCTCCTAGCGCGACAACAGATCATCCGTAGCACCTGAACTGTCGTATTCGAAGTGGGGCGCTGACCGATGTCTTACGGCTTTGTGTCGGCGCCGCATACGCACGCCTGAACTGGACGTCGAGGGTTAACGATCTGCTTTCGTAGCTGTCGCGGAACCCACCGTCCGTTCTCGTGTCTCGGAACGCAGTTCCCTGGTTGATCCTGCCAGTAGTCATATGCTTGTCTCAAAGATTAAGCCATGCATGTCTCAGTACAAACCAAATTAAGGTGAAACCGCGAAAGGCTCATTAAATCAGTTATGGTTCCTTAGATCGTACTCACATTTACTTGGATAACTGTGGTAATTCTAGAGCTAATACATGCAAATAGAGCTCCGACCGGGAACGGAAGGAGCGCTTTTATTAGATCAAAACCAATAGGTGTCGAGCGCAAGCTCTTCGTCTTTCAATTTGGTGAATCTGAATAACTTTATGCTGATCGCACGGTCTCGTACCGGTGACGCATCTTTCAAATGTCTGCCTTATCAACTGTCGATGGTAGGTTCTGCGCCTACCATGGTTGTTACGGGTAACGGGGAATCAGGGTTCGATTCCGGAGAGGGAGCCTGAGAAACGGCTACCACATCCAAGGAAGGCAGCAGGCGCGCAAATTACCCACTCCCAGCTCGGGGAGGTAGTGACGAAAAATAACGATACGGGACTCATCCGAGGCCCCGTAATCGGAATGAGAACACTCTAAACCCTTTAACGAGGATCAATTGGAGGGCAAGTCTGGTGCCAGCAGCCGCGGTAATTCCAGCTCCAATAGCGTATATTAAAGTTGTTGCGGTTAAAAAGCTCGTAGTCGAACTTGTGTCCCGCGCCGTCCGGTTCATCGCTTGCGGTGTCAACTGGCGTGTCGCGGGACGTCCTGCCGGCGGGTCGTTCGCAAGGGCGACCCATCTGTACCCGCCTAGGTGCTCTTCATTGAGTGTCGAGGTGGGCCGGCACTTTTACTTTGAACAAACTAAGGTGCTTAAAGCAGGCTGAAATTTTGCCAGAATATTTTATGCATGGAATAATGAAACAGGACCTCGAATCCATTTTGTTGGTTTTCGGATCTTCGAGGTAATGATTAACAGGAACGGATGGGGGCATTCGTATTGCGACGTTAGAGGTGAAATTCTTGGATCGTCGCAAGACGGACAGAAGCGAAAGCATTTGCCAAAAACGTTTTCATTGATCAAGAACGAAAGTTAGAGGTTCGAAGGCGATCAGATACCGCCCTAGTTCTAACCATAAACTATGCCAGCTAGCGATCCGCCGACGTTCCTCCGATGACTCGGCGGGCAGCTTCCGGGAAACCAAAGCTTTTGGGTTCCGGGGGAAGTATGGTTGCAAAGCTGAAACTTAAAGGAATTGACGGAAGGGCACCACCAGGAGTGGAGCCTGCGGCTTAATTTGACTCAACACGGGAAACCTCACCAGGCCCGGACACCGGAAGGATTGACAGATTGAGAGCTCTTTCTTGATTCGGTGGGTGGTGGTGCATGGCCGTTCTTAGTTGGTGGAGCGATTTGTCTGGTTAATTCCGATAACGAACGAGACTCTAGCCTGCTAACTAGGCGTATTAGACATCCTCAAAGGCCCCCGATTTCGGTCGGCGGGTTTTTACTGTCTGCGTACATTATATTCTTCTTAGAGGGACAGGCGGCTTCTAGCCGCACGAGATTGAGCAATAACAGGTCTGTGATGCCCTTAGATGTTCTGGGCCGCACGCGCGCTACACTGAAGGAATCAGCGTGTCTTCCCTGGCCGAGAGGCCCGGGTAACCCGCTGAACCTCCTTCGTGCTAGGGATTGGGGCTTGCAATTGTTCCCCATGAACGAGGAATTCCCAGTAAGCGCGAGTCATAAGCTCGCGTTGATTACGTCCCTGCCCTTTGTACACACCGCCCGTCGCTACTACCGATTGAACGATTTAGTGAGGTCTTCGGACCGGTACGCGGTGGCGTTTCGGCGTCACCGCTGTTGCTGGGAAGATGACCAAACTTGATCGTTTAGAGGAAGTAAAAGTCGTAACAAGGTTTCCGTAGGTGAACCTGCGGAAGGATCATTAACGATATAATAAGTGTTTCGTAATTTATTACGTTCAACACATACATTATATTCAGTTGAATTCCGAAATTTCCATCGTCGATCATCAATTGGACTCTTCGTTGACGTCTTTCGATCGGATGCCTTCCTTAGCTGTATGCGGGAGCGGCGCCGTGAGATTAATTCAGATGCATCGTTGTTGTCCGATCGACGTTAAAGAACCTCGCCTTTTCCGGACCGGGCAGCTTCCGTTTATCTGATGAACGGGACGCGTTCGTCCATCGGAGAGAGAGACTCCATAATGGAGCAGTATCTGCCGATAGCTGATCGAACCGTCTGCGTTGTCGCTAAAATGGATCTTGCCGGCCACGGGAGGCGAGTAGAACGATAAGAGGTCTGGTATCGGATCGGGATGCCGATCAAATCGGGTACCTAAGGACCCTATGACGATATGGATCGTATACGTGTCCCCGCGGCACGGTGAAGAATTTCGACGACATTGGTGGACGTCGCCCGTAACTACGCTGATGACGACCGAACGGCCCCCCCGACATAAGGCACCGTCAACGGATCCGAGAGGGTCCGCGGCACGGAGACATGTCGGTGTAAGGCGGCTGTTCGGATCGGTCTCCTCTTTACGGCGCGATGTAGCCCGTGTCTCGAATTCGAGGTACCGTCAACGGGGACCGCCGGCTATACGCATCGATCGTATACGTGTTCTCGCGGCACGGCGAAGAATAACGACGACATTGGTGGACGTCGCCCGTAACTACGCTGATGACGACCGAACGGCCCCCGACATAAGGCACCGTCAACGGATCCGAGAGGGTCCGCGGCACGGAGACATGTCGGTGTAAGGCGGCTGTTCGGATCGGTCTCCTCTTTACGGCGCGATGTAGCCCGTGTCTAGTTTTCGAGGCACCGTCAACGGGAACCGCTAGTTATACGCATCGATCGTATACGTGTCCTCGCGGCACGGAGAAGAATTTCGACGACATTGGTGGACG
>JARTUT010001813.1:80000-82500 GCA_030674115.1 Micraspis discolor
CCGGGACGGACTGGAACGACCACTGTTGACGACCCAGCTAATATACCGGACTCGATACTCACGGATCTCCCCTTTGAAAGCACGCCTGCCCACTGTGCCTGAAAACGAAAAATATCAGCTACTTACATCTTAACACTGGCGACTTACTGAAACATCTCTCCACACAGCATCCGCGCTCCGACATCAGCTTCCGTTGTCGCAAATGCCATCAGCGCACTTCCTCAAACCATCGATCCATCATAGGTCATGTTGCTAGATGTAGTGGTCCTAAGGTTGCCACTGGAGCATTCAGCTGTGAAGAGTGTCCCGCGATATTTGAATCGCAGCGAGGACTCTCCTCCATCAAAGATCGCAGCATCCTGTAACAAGAAACAAAATAATTAGTGCACCTAAACAAAGGAAAAGAATTGTAGGGAAAAGCTGGACAGAGGAAGAGGAAAGGTTATTGGAAGGACTTTTACAGGAGTATGGGAGTGACGAAGACATATACTCACGAATTGAGGAGGTGATCAAAACAAAAACAAGAAAACAAATCAGAGACAAACGAGCTTACATCAAGAAAAGGTTAATCAAGTCTCAGCAAACAACAGATATACCTGAAACCCTGAATTTGGAGGAGCCTAGAAGATTGAGGAGCAGAACTTGCATTATGAAAACTACTGATGCAGCTGTTTCCGAAAGCGTTACACCACCTTCTGTCCCCAAAACTCTACCGGCCATACAACAACAACCTATGTCACCTCCCGGGCCAATTGACATGATGGAGGCCGGACCATCAGGTCAAACTGAGTATATGAACATACAGCAGCCGCAACACCAGGCCGATGACTCAAACCTCAGATGCTTTCAGCAGATGGTACAGACGAACAGTACTTCTCTCTTTGATCTCATAACCCAAATAAGTTCTGATATTCAGCAGAATTTGGTGATCGAGGAACTAATAACCCTCGTGAAACAACTACTAAAGGAAAGAAACTGATAAAAGAACAACAAATCAATAATATTTACAAGAAAATAATAGACTTCTTCAAAACTAAACCTAAGGCTAACTCTAAAAAGAAACCTAAAGAAATTAAAAATAATAACAATTCTAACAAAAAAAAGAAGAACAAGAAAAATATATATACGCACGATCACAGGATATGTACAGAAACTCTCCATCTACATTGGCTAAATATGTCATTGAAAATATCGAATTCCACACAGAAAATGATGTGAGAGTGAACAAAGATGGAATTAAGGAGGCATATGAACAATTATGGGGCACTCCACATGTACAGGATGGAATTGGGGATCTTTACAGGGAAGGAAGCAACTTATCGGGTGAGGGTGAGGTGAGGCTGGGAGTGATGGACTATGTGTTGGTCGATAGGAGGGTGAGAGGTTTGAAGGATGGTGCTAAGGGCCTGGATGGGGTAGGAAAACAACATCTTAACATCACAAATCTCTAAAACTATACTTACCCTATTCTTCAATCTGGTGACGTTCACGGGACTCGTTCCTGACTCCTGGGGTGATAACCGCACGTGCCTGCTCCTGAAAAAGGAAAAAATCCTGAGTTAGTTCAATCATATAGACCCATTACGATTTCTTCTATAATAGAAAGAACATACTGGGGCCTCATCGACCAGCAGATGAGAGCGCAACTCACACTCTTCTGCAGGCAGAAAGGCTTTGTGAAGGAAAATGGCTGCTACAGCAATATACATATTTTGAATGAGCTAATGACTAGAGCCAAACGCAACAAGAAGAACTTTATTGCTGTACTACTAGACTTAAGCCAGGCGTTTGATCTTGTCCCACACTCTGCCATTGCACCGGCTCTGAGGAGGAGGGGGTGTCTGAGGCATTGATATCGACTCATCATGAATTCGTATGGAAAACAGAGAACATGCATACGAACCAACAATGGGCAATATCAACATCAATATCAAAAGAGGAGTCAAACAGGGAGACCCCCTCTCGCCCCTTATTTTCAACCTCATCATCGAACCATTGTTGGTGAACTTGTCTCAGAGTAGAGGTTGCAATGTTGGTGATGAGTCGGTCTCATGCATAGCTTTCGCGGATGATCTCACTGTATTCGCGGAAACAGCAGAGGACGCAGAGGCATTAACACACCAGATTGAGCGCTACCTGGGGAAGCTGGGCATGATTATATCAACTTCTAAGAGCGTCTGCTTTCAGATATCCCCCACTAAAGACTCCTTCAAGATGATCGATCCTCGCATAACACGACTTACGGGTGACTACATTCCATCGATCAAAGCTGATGAATACGTCGGTTATCTTGGTGCAAAAATCTTCCCTTGGAGCGATTCCCTTCGGCCCAAACTCAAGACAGAGCTCCACGCAGTGATTAAAAGAGTTAAACTCTTAAAACTCAAGCCCCACCAGAAAATAGATCTCTCTGGCCAAATATATCCTGCCGCACTTTTATGCATTCCCTGATAGTTCAGCCGCCGTCACTTACCTGCCTCCGAGAACTCGATCAGCTGAT